>JAQGAP010001018.1:0-23762 GCA_034697805.1 Orchesella bifasciata | reverse complement strand
TATCGAAGACGGATGCAATAAATCTCAAATTCGTTTTGAACCAGAGAGCCAACCGAAACCAGGGTACAATGTACAATAACGGTTTTCAACCCGTCACAAGAGGCAAACTGAGGAGTAAGGTAGCCTTGTAAAGTTTCAGAATAAGTACATGAAGGGTCCATGTGTGCACGTTGTCGATACTTGTCATTGTCCAAAAGTTAGTATTTATATTCATGATCTTTCTCTGAATTTCATGACTTGGTTACCTTTGTAGAGTGCTTGAAAGTTGCTTACGGCTGTCAGATAAGCCTTTGCCTTCCTTATTGAATAAAACATTTCGTAGAAAAGCGAAATCGTATGCCAATCTTGGCACAGTTGGCTGACTGCTAAGCCCATTTTTTCGATACACGTAAAAAAACTATTTCGATCCATATCTTCAATGCGGTGCGTATAAATGAAGAGTTTTCCAATTGAGCCTTTAATAAGGATTTTATTGTGCGTCAGAAATTTTCAATATGTAACTGAATTTTTATTAGCAATCATGTTACACGCTGGAACATCATGATTTCGCCAGCTATAGACCATTTCCTGGCATATGTCGTATTTCGTATGCTTCCGAATATTCCTAGCATTTTCCTAGCAAATCGAGCATAATTTTAGTAAAAATCGACAACCCGCTCTTGATGACACAAGAATATGAGGCTTACCCTTCAAGCGTGCGAGAATTGCGTAAATTATATGAATACTGATTTAGCTTACGGCATGTTTACCAATAGTATATATTATGTTTTAATATTGCAAAAAACTCATAGCAATGCATTTATTAATTCATGATGGAATAGGAAGCTGTTGCTGCAATCAAGTTTGTAAACAAAAGATGACATGCATGTTTATGCTAAAAATGTGTAGGTATACGTTTAATTTTCACGGATGAGTAGGTCAGGTAACAACAATTCCTGAGATGATTACAACAACATCATCGTTAGAGCTCTTGATTATACCATGATGGTGCTACACTAACGACACTCTTCAAAGACGCTTTTGTCCTTCAGGTTAATATGAGTCTGCTCACGAATGTGCGAACTTGCGAATAATCGATCGATCGCCAGTTACCCGATCCATCATTTTCTTTAACATGGCGAAACCTTCGTCCTGGAAAATCCAGGCTGTTCAACCCAATGACTACAAGAATGATGATCAAGTATAATGGTCACCACTTGGAGGGTTCCATTGGACAGTTAGTGAAAACTGATAAATTGAGGAGTCGACCTTAGCCAGAATCCTTGGTAAACATACTTCGCAAATATTTGATTTTAGTGATGATGATATACGTCAAAATCTCTGGGATAATGACACTCTCTTGAGGATCGTTTTAGAACATATCGTCATTGGATGATTATCTTGTTTACTAGATGGACGGTTGAATCAGTTGCTTTTACCATTAGCTCGTTAGCGTTACTGTTTGTCAACAAGAGCAGGGATTTGAAAGCCGTAGAAATTTCATTTCAGGGTTGTCTCTGGCCTTTCATTTACCTAATGACAAACGGTTTGCTCACACCTTGTCATGCAAAATTCATATTCTACACATCCTGCTGTCAAAACAAGATCAATAGCTGATCCAATAAGTTACGTAAGGCATTATATAATCAGTTGAATGCACTACCTGAAACGAGACCGGAGCTCCTATAGTTTTTTTTACCGCAGCACAAATTTCCCACAGGAGTGATGATACAGTTTTCTTTCACTGTGTGTTGGAGATTGAGAAAAGAAAGTGGAAGAGATTTGGAAGAAAAGGGTTGTCGCACTAATGCGTCATTGTCTGTGTGCAATTGGGATGCATGATATTCAGTTCCTCACGGAATAAAAAAATCCAATCCCAACCCAACCCTTTTCCGCATGCTTAAGCAAATAGTGAAGTAGAGCAAGAACATCCTTTTAACTCCTTTTACGAGGCTTCCAAAGGCAACTTGTCAGCTTTGCAAATCGGAGCTCCTTTGTGTAGAAAGCTTACGTTTAATTAAACCCCGGATTACCACCTCCTCTCTGTCTAGAAGGCACACAGGAACAGAAGTAGACACAGAAAGTATGAAGTATGACATAAGGGCGGTGACGGCGAAACACAAAGGCTTTTCTTTCTTCCGTATTCATCCAGCCTCCCTTTTAGCAACTTTTTAACAAATCCAACAGTCATATACCACGGTATACTTATAATTATAACGCGTTTATTGAGCCCAATTCGGCTTCCGAAGTGACAGAAAATTATGTTCGTTCCTGTTCTTGGCATAAAGAAGAGTATGGACATTTTGATCACAAATTACTGACGGGCTACATAAAGGATATTCCAGAAGCTTGATTCGACTGCATAAACCTTTTACGGATTTCGTAATTCAAATTTTCTTAGATTTCTTTGAGACTAGAATGAGTAACAAAGACGTATATGGTTTCGTTTATAATGCAGTAGTCAGTACATTTGCCTTGAAATGAGAAAAATATCTCCTTGCGTTTACCTTGCAGCATCAACTTACCAATGGAACATTGAAAGCAGCATTTTTGCTAAAAAAAGTAGCTGCTGGGTTCTGGTAAGGTTTCATCTAATACGAGAAAGGGTTTAGCTTAATATTTACGTACGTATGCACCAGACCGTCAAAAATTGTCAACCAATTTGGTATGGCTCAAGGCAAAGTTTCTTAGATTGTGAAATTAGAATTAAAGCTATTGCTTAGCTGTTGCATACGAGAGCGATCCTTCTGTAACCTGAAATGAAGGAAGTAAAATTTTGTTGATGTGAGTCTTAATCTCAATGCCTTTCATGAATATCAGATTATGTTTGTGCATTTAATCATAGGGAACTCGAGAAAATGTACTTAACGGGAAAGTAGGTATTAGGAATATTATCAACAGTCTTTTCATCTTTTCCTTACTTCCTCAGAACGTATAGGCTGAGGAGCGCGGATTCACAAAGTAGTTTTTCTATAAGCACTCAGAGATTATCATAATAAAACTGCCGAAAGCCATTCCAGTTTCTGAAAATATGAAATAGATAGTAAAAAATATTGATGTAAGGAAAAAATAGTACAAAAGTGCTGCTCCCACTCCTTTTGCGTGGGAGTAATGGATGAATAAGTGAACTGTAATGAAAATGTAAGTGAAAATTCAAGTTAAACTAAATATTTTAATGCTCTATATTAAAATCTGGAACATTAATATGCGCATTAACGACATATGGAGTGCAGTGCTAACTGTGTACAAAATTTTTAAACAGGGATTCAGGTAGTTCCAAAACATTTCATGCTCAAAAACAAAAGATAGCCAGAAGAGCGTTGAGCGTGAACAGAAGAAATCAGAAAGGCTATAAACTTACTGCATAGAAATATGATCTGCCGGCTTTTGTTTTAAGACGGAAAATTTTACAGATAGATTGAATTAGTTTCTGTTCCGCTTTGTTATTAGTTATTATCTACAAACTAAACTTTATGCACGTTTTCCCGAACCACTTAATTGTCAAAGTTGTTGCGTAAGGTGAAAGTAAAACTTGTTTGCATAAACTCGAGGCATTATACCTAGCCTAAGAGATATTTAGTGAAGATATCACGGAGGTTTCAATTTCATTTGAAAGGAAATTGAGATTATTACATCCGAACAGAATGTTCCCAGTGTAGTCTTCGTTTATAACTTATATAATATGGTATGGCTTATTTAAATCCGTCTTATATGCGTATAGTACTGCACCAATAATACGAGCTTCTTTTTATCTCGTTTACATGCCCCACTATCACTATATCATATATATAAGCCCTGGTACCTTATATTCTTAATATGCATCCTTGAATTGGATTATAATTCTATTACACCCCGAAAAAATATTTTTGAGAGGCACATTTCAGGAGATAACGAAATGTTACACACTATTCATCCGTTCTAAGGGGATTTTGTTTCATATGCATAATATGAATACTGATTATATGATTATGAATGTGAAAGTAAACAATCGCCCTCCACGTCTCGTCTCGTTTTTCAGAATTTGGTATTAAGCAAGCCCTCCAGAAGATGATGATAATATGGAATGAATTTGAAGAGGTTTTTTCATTGTCGAAAACACAGCAACAAAGTAGAGCATCTCGAAATATTTTTGCTTCTTTGTTTTGAATTATTCATCCATTATATTACAAAAGCAGATTGCTATTGGATTATTATTGCTACAAATATAAAGGGAAGTCAACAATGTACCAAACCAAGTGGTGTAAATAATAAAAAGCAAAAACTGGAAGCCCCTCCATCATGCATGATTCAGAAAGTGTTTGTAATTCATTATAGAATGACGGAGCAAATAGGAACAAGTTTTTGGTTTCGAGAGCACAAAACCCACTTGATTTCCTCCCAAATTGTATATATATATAAACCAAACGAAAGTAGTTCATTAACCATTGTTCGCCCATCTTCATCTTCACAGCATGCAAGCCAATGTGATAACTGTCAATGTAGGCTTGAAATGGGGTGACAGTTACATTGTGAAATATTCAAATAAGAGTTTTTTAGTTAAATAGATGCATATCGTCCTGAAGTAATGCTTTACTATGGCTGTTCGAATAAGTTCCAATATTTCACCCAAGGATTTCATTCCGCCTAATGCTCATATTACTTCCTCCGTGAGTGTGACTGCCACGTGTACACAAGACCATGACAAAAAAAAGTGTTGAAATACAGATACGGATTGCAAATCCATTTAAGATCATCAAAAGTATACTAAGAATGGTAACATAAGTCAGTGAAGTGAAATACTAAAAGATCATGAAAAATTAGGTGAGACACGATAAGATACCGAATGGTTTCGGCATTGCTTTATTGGCTTTAAAAAGTCTTTCCAATATCATAGATGTTTTACTACGTGCTTCGAAAAAACTAATGCTCTGTTTTGAACGTGGATGCGAAGATATTTGAGCCTTTTATGATATAAAATAACTTACAAACGTTTCACATAGATATATAATCTGTATATAATATTCAAAAATGCACACATTCGAACGCGTGATTGAAGAGATAGTAGAATATTCCATAATTCATGAGAATTGATGCATATCATGATTTTCAACATTTACACATTGTTTACCATGCCAAGATGTGTTTTGGAACGTTAAAGCTAGTTCAACTCTATAAATTTCAAGTAGACACGGTCATGACTGCCTACGCTGGCGTGTGAGCAATTTTTTTTTCACATCTCTGTAACTTTGGGAGAACTTTCTATAGTATTCGACACCGTAGATACTCTCGGAAGAGTTTTTGACTTGGTAAAAATAGTAAATCAAGCGGTTAAAATTGATAGATTCGTAAAGGTGGATGATTTATGGATAACCTTGTTTCGTCTATTTGCATTACTTCAAGCCCAGTTACGTTACGAGCCCATAGAAGTTTTAGGCTTTAACTCACAAAAAGTGCTAACGATATTATTCTGTCGGGTTCACTCAGTACCTTGACAAATGGGTAATCAATTCCAAGAGATCGCACTCTGAGAAATCTAATCTGTGCATACCTATCCGATCCATATTATTACAATAATTGACAAGAGTTTCTCTACGCGATGGCTTGAAAGAGTTCAAGAACAATGTACGAGTATTTGCCCTTCAAACTGAACAAAAATTAGGCAAATTCACATTCATACCAACACCAAAGCACTCACTCTAACGGAATAACATTATTTATTTATGTTTGAATGCCAAATACATAGCAAGTCCCCATTTTAGTCATTCTTCCACTTTTCACCAAGAGTTTGGCTTTCCCCAGTCATTATGGCTTAATTTGAATAATAATGCGTTGCTGTGAACAAACCTGTCACTCGACATGTACAACAATAGACTTGATCCTACAGATTGACGCTGTTGCGTTGTTTACAAACTGTTTTTCAAGAACACACTGTTCAGAGGAATCCTCAAATGCAACAAATCCATTACATGGCAAAAAATTTCTTACTTTCTTTCATAGCAAGTTAAGATAGAAATAGAAAACCATGGACATTCTCATTCTACCCACAACATTCCCTGAGTAAATGCGTTGTATTTCAGTGTCGACGTGCGGAGTGAATGGATGCGTGCGAATATATTCCAAAGGAAAACAAGTCCGAAGTAATAAGGCAGACCTCAAATCCTTTCACATTATGAATGATTAGTCCTGGCACTGTATCATGTTTATTGCATTACATAACATAATATGAAATAATATTTTTACCATACAAATTAATAATCGGTAACTTGTTTACCAACAGCGAGGATGAAAAACGACGAAGGTGGCTGCAATAAAATGAAATAACTGCCTTTGGAAAACGATACCATCCGTGGCTGCCACTCAACTTGCAGTGAAAGCTACATTAGTCCATACTCTATTCGAAATACTTTTCCTATTTCCCAATCCCATTCATTCTAACATTTTTCACTAGTAAATAATAAATATTTATTTCCCAAAGCCACCATCATTGAGGCGACAATGTCCTTTCCCAAATACGCAGTTGCCAGCTTCGTCTTATCACACCTGTTTTCAAAGTAGCGAGATACAGATTACATCAAGATATATAACTATACAAAATTATGCTTCCTGCCATTTCATAAACAAACAAACAACTGACAACTAACTGGCTGGAGCTGAGCTGAAAAACTCGGAGAAATTTCATTGAGGAAGCCGTACTATTGACTGTGCTGATGTAATCTCATTGTCAGCGAGTGAAAGTGCGCCTTATTTCCAAGGCTGAGTTTCATTTTCATTGCTTCCTAAACATGGAATGTCTCATCGTATACTCATTCCTATTTCCACCACAGTCATGAAATAAACATTACGCATTATACAAGTACAGATCAACCGTTAGCCCCAGGGACTTATTTTGGCAATGGACAAACGGGACAAACATAAAAGCCCAAACCCACAATAGCTTCCACAGAATGGAGAAAGCACCCTTCGGATATATAAAAATTGCACATAACCATTATCTTCAGCACAGAATGAATTTCTGAATTTGTACTTCCCATTCTCATCATCATCATCAAAATACACGTATAAAGTTTTATTTGAAGCGTTCCCCCTTTTACCAACTACTTTCACGTTTAGCTTCACTTTTTCTCATTAGGTTCAGATCAGAATACTACCAACGCACTTGCATTTACTATACTTACTTGTTCTGTTATAAAACTTTGTCCTTCGACAAGGTTTTTCTAGTGATGACGGTTTCTGGAAACTGTTTCTCAACTCCATTATTGCCTGCGATTGGTTTAAGGTCATAATTAAAGCATCGAACTTTCCACTGTAATAAGCGCACATTGTTTTGAAAGACAACAAAATGCAATAAATGTTCCAGTACCACAAAAACGAATGGTTAAACTTTACTACATAAAAAACTTGGAAAATTAGATGAAAGGGAACCGAATAATCCTGGATATTCTTTTGAAGGCTCTGTATTCGCTACCGGCATATAAAAGTACAATACATTTATACGTAATCTAGTAAATTTGGATCACCAAACCATACTCAAGCTCATGCAACAGTGGGTAGTGTGCAAGATTTGGTTTGTTAAGTGATCCTAACAGCCAGTTTATATCACGTAACGCAATTTATTACGATTGCACCGAATCAATAAAGGGAAATTTAGCACGGGACAGCTTTTGCTCAGCAAAACAATGTCTTTGAATGCATACGGAAATTTTGAAAGTAAAATCCAAATTCGAGGCGAAAATTTTGATTGAAAGAGGCTTTATCTATTAAGTTCTACTCCACCTTTCTCAAATTACTGATGAACTGATATGATATTATGTAAATTACTATTAAAATTAACACATTCGACATTCCATCTATTTTTAAAACCATGCACTAGTACTAGTAGGTGTTTGTATAAGTAAAACCGTAATTATTGTATGTGACAATAATTGTCATTTGTTTTCCACTTCAGCCGCATAATATTATGGTGGTTGATTAAAGCTGATTAAAAGCTAACTCGGCTTCATTACTCTATTCTGGGAACATAATATGTGGGATTTCAATGGAAAGGAAACAGAATCGATTTTCGTGTCGGGAACATAAATTCGTACCCAGTCTTCAAAGAAATTCATATATACAATATATGAATGCCTAACACTACATTTACGCGGATTGAGGATTTATGACGACAAAACTTAAATAGGATTTCGTGTTGAATAGAATTGGAGGAGGAGATGGGTGTTTTCCGTCACCGACTTGACAAATTAAATGTCTTATGAGCAGCTTCTCGTTTCTTTTTTATTCTTTTTACATAAGAATAATGAAATTGAAAATATATAGCTGCCAGTCCGATCGTAAATGACGTACGTAGAGTAGAGTGTTGTATTGCGCTGCAACTTGTTTTGTATCCTTTTCTAATAAGCTTCGAACCAAGATAGCACTAGGGCTTCATGTATCATAAATTCTGCGAATTCATTACATAATATTTTCCATTAGACTTTGTCCAGCATTTCTTTCATGTCAAATTTGTTGTTCAGATTGCACCCTTCCCGGAATTGTTTGGCAGAGTATCGAAATTAATGTCAACGGCCGAACAGATAATTATCTGTGGAGGCGAAAATATTTGCCACATTCATTTCATGTTCGCTTTCACTCGCGCAATCTTTTGAAGATATCATTTCATGACATATTCCATTGAATAGGTGCAACTGTATTACATTGTATGACGAACTCGCACCACAATTAATCAACCTTTCCCATATTTTTCATGGCAAGGGTATATTGGCCCTTAGGAGTTTCAATTTATGCTTGTTACTTGCAAATGATCGCTATATCCGGTTTAACCAAGGAGATTCAATACAAGAACTAGAATCGTAGTGCCATTTGTCACATTATAAATAAATATTTATACTAACTGTCAAGTTAAGTGCAAAATTGCCAAATCTATTTCAAAATTTCAGATATGGTTTCACAAATAACGTCTAAATTCTCAGCTATATATACGTACTTAAAATGACTGATGAAAATTCAAAAATAACGCCATCAAAGCGTCCATCCCTATTGACTGTTCATTTTCACAGCTCACCGAATGTACGATTTACTACAAATTCAGATCCAGATAGATTTCCATTGCAGGATCCTAATCAGGAAAATAATGTTCGTAACAAGCCATCAACCCAAGAAGTTCAAATTCTCGTATATCCCCCTGGACCTGATGCCTTCACGGAAGAAATCACGGAAGCTTCCTCAAATCCTTCTACGAGCAAAGAGCGAATCAAAGAAGCAAAATCTGAAGGTTTTAGCATCTTTATTAAGTTAGTGAATGCAATAAATCCAACGAAAGCCCCCAAGGATCCCAATCCAGAGGAAGCACAGCCGGCTTCTGAAGATCAAGAGAAACATGTGAGCGTTCAAACAGCAAAATCTGATGGACTCAGTATTATTGGAAAGGTTGCTAAAAAGCTGGCTCCAATTAAGGAAAAGGTTAGGTATGGTATTAAAGCGGAAAGCGTGGGAAAATGTATTTTGGGCAGTCATAATATTTACGGAAATATGACTCCCTCATATCGTTGAAAATTTAATTAAAACTAGGCAAATATCGGGGTTAACACGAGTTTGGAGAATATTGACTCAACAGCCCAGACATCTGAGCCAAATTTAGCCAGTTTTTCAACACAAACCTCACGGGAAAATAGTCTAAATCGGTCATCATTGCAAAACTCATTAGAAACAGACCTCAACACTTCGACCCAGACTTCAAAGAGTAGCCTTCATCGAACTTCAACTACTGAAGTTATTGCAAGGGCCATTTCACTTTATGTGAGAATGCAATTTTGATCCATTTTACGTAGCAAATTAAGATTGTTATTGATTTTAATCAAAGAACTACTTACACCAACCAAACCCCACTTTCTATTTTTGTCGTAGGAAGAACGAAAGGCAGAATCGGCTAACGGCAAGAATTATAATGGTTCTGCTAAAGTATTTTCTCATCATGTGAAGTAGAATTATAAGAAAATATTCATATTCATCCAGAGCCAGCAACCCCTCTGACAGAAACAGGAAGCCAGTATGAGCCCAGAAACAAAAAGAGCTTTTCATTGCAAACTGATCCAGAATTTGATGTGACAGGGACACAAACGACTTCGGATCTTAAAATAAGAGATGCGTCAGATCTTTTCACATCCCTGGGGAAAGTCAATGATACTTCATCCCAGCAAACTGATAGTGCATCATTTAGAATAGGCACCACTCAAACTTCTGCTGACATTTCATATTCTTCAAAGGGAAGCCAGGTTGGCCGCAAAATGTCGAGTGAAACGGTACTTGATCCAATTCCGGAAAATGGAGAATGTCCCAAATGTGAGCTAATCATGAGGATGATCCTGATGGAAGGGGAAAGGCTTCAAAATGATCCCCTGTTTTTGGATATGGTAGAAAAACACAAATTAAGCCATTTAAACAAGGCTGCAAAGGAGAAATACAAACTGAAACTGTGGGAAGCGTAAGACCATACCATCATCATTTAGTTTAGCAATTTATTTTGCATACATACATTGGATTCCTAGAAACAATTAAGAACCTTGATAACACTACTAACTTAATTGATACTTAGTAAAATCGACCAACTAAACGCCCAACTGGAGTCATATCGTACGCGCAGAAATGGGTCTCAAAATGCCCTTCCTGAGTCCCACAACGAATGTGATACTCCCAAGTGTATATTGAGTAAAGTGGCAAGAATAATTTCAGGAATCAATAGAATTTCTCACCGATTAAATTGTGAAAACAGCGAGGATCTATCAAAACGTTTGTCCCGCATCGATTCCTCAGAAACTCTAAAGCCACAACGCAAAGGTCGATGTGCCACTTCCAACTACCATTTAGAAGACCGTAAAGCTGGTTCAAAAGAATGTTCCGAGGAAATAATCACACGGAAGTATTATCACAGGGGTGGAGGTGGTGGCATTCGGAGAAACAGTGGTTGTAATGATGACGATAGAGAAGAGCAAAAATGTCATGACTGTTATCGCAACTGCGACCATCGGCATCAAAGAAAGCGCAGAGACGGTTCAATCGATGATATCTGCAGGAGACCACAAACTTCCTGTGAATATAATATGGATAGATGTGATCGTGATGATTACAAGGACTACAACACTAATAGAAGGCTTTGCTCAACGGCTCATGAGAGCAGAGGAAGTCATGATGATCATGGCTGCTACTATCATAAGGGTAATGAGCAGACTCAACGTTTAGTCCCAAAGCTGGTTGAGTTCATATCAGAAACAGCGAAATTAATTCAAAGCGCAAAAGAAGCAAAGGAAAAGGATCTCAAGAATAAATTACATTCCAAACAACCTAAAGAAGCTATGAATGGAATTGAGTTTGAGGAGAAGGTAGATGATGAGGAATTTCATGAAATTAAAAGTCCAGCAAAAGCTGCAAATTCCTCTCAGCCACAAGAAAGCAGTAAAGCGGATCAGAATCAGAGTAACCCTTTAAAGGAAAAGACGTTTCAAATAATACCATCACCGGCTCAGAAAGATAAAGAGAAAGTATTACAAAAGGAAGCACCGGACGGAGGAAGTCCAGTTGGAAATACAAATTCAAATCCTCCTTCTCAAGGGAAAGGTTCAACAAATGGTTCTGAAGGGAATAGTGACGTGGACGGTGGTGGAAATAAGCAGAATGAGAGTAGCCACTACCAAACATCCGGAAACGGATTACGGGATGCAAAGATCAATATTGAAGATCCAGCAATCCGGCAGCTCATCGGGCAAGTTTTATCAGCGATCTGTGAAAGCCAAGAGGAAGATGAGTTTTGTTCATCCGATTTTAATCCTCGCCCCTGTTCCTGTTCAAGGGAGAGCAGTTGTGCTGCTCAGAGATGTAGAACAGCGCCCCCAGAAAGTTCAACAGAGTTCCAGTGTGGGACAGACAGACCCAGAATTTGCTCTTACTTTTACCCAATTTGCTTCAACAGTCCTAGTCAATGTCAGGATTACTGTGGATCCAACCCAGTTCAAAATGACAGTCAAAACTGTGTACCATTACAGGTACATATATATGTATGCATCCATTGCCGTGCTTATAATATTGCCTAATAATTATAATCCTCCTGACTCTTGCCTGACTGCCCTACTTAATATTTCATATAGGAATCATTTCAGCAGAATAACACGGTTTGCTTACAACGCGTGCAGTGGAGGGAGCAGCGCTTAATAAACTCAAGGCAAAATAGACAAGCCCAACAGGCTCAAAATCAACAATTTGTCGAGAGATCGAGACGATGTCCTCCTTCAACGACAGGAGCCACGCAAAGGGAGCTTCGCACTAGAAGGCAACAACTACAACAGTGTATGGATGCGTGTGAAGCTATAACATACGTTGTTCCACCGCATAGGACATACTGGAAGAGTATGTAGGAGGAGAAGAGTATCCGACTTGTCAACCATTATGATTATGACATCATACTGAACTGATGATGAGCTGAGCCATCATAATGATAATGAAAAAGCTTTTCTCTTGAGTATCCTCCAAAATTAGCTTGGTGAAAGTTTTATTCTAATACAAAACGCTTTGATGCATCGCCTAATTAAAAGTGCACCGTGTGCATAAGTTTCATCATAAAAATTATACTTGAATTGAAAAAGTGTCATTAATTCATGTTAATCACTAGATGAAATTCACAGAAGCTACTTTAATAAATTAGCCGTTGTTGTAATTGTAACTTATATATGTTCTCCTCCTTTTGATCTGAATCTACGTACTAACTACCGTAAGGGATGCATAAACTTTCTCCATCTTTGCACGTGGCAAATGTATGGCTAAAAGGGATGATTAAGACTTCTCATGCTGGCTTTAACAACATTTATTGATTGGAATATGAGGGAAAGTGAAAGAGTGTCACTTTATACAGAACTGCTATTATTTTTCTTTAGTTCACTGCATTGCTGCTGACATATATGACAAAATCTGCGAAATCAAACTCAATAATGACATTGATAGTTTCATTGGAAAGTCAAGTTGAGAAAATTATCGTATTTCGTGAATTCATTTCCTGGTACTACAAAGTCAATTTTCTATTTTGAGAAGCCGTGCTGTTTAAAGTTGAGAAGGAGTTGACAAAAGCGCCGTTTCTCTGATAATGTGAAAGCTCATTTTCTTTCTCTGATTTTCCTCCCACATCAATTGCTAGAATACCAATCGGATGCATGTTTTAAAGCTGGCGTTTCCTTGAGATAAATTTTTTAAACAGCAAATAAGCTCTTCATTTCCCCGAACGAATGCCTTTCGTAATGACATCTGAGCAGTAAAAGAACCCACCCAGATAACTAGCTTCTTCTCACATAAGTAACCTTGAGTTTCACATGTCACGTCACTCAAGACTAATAATAAACAAGTCGATATTTTTATTTCATATTTGCGTATTTCTCAGAGTGTTTAGAAATATGGGAATGTATAGTACACATAAAAGAGATTTGGCTTTTGCTATCTTTACTTCATTTTTGCCTAACAATATATTGAGTTATGACCCTTTTTTGTTGAGCTCAAGATGGGTGAGATGTGATACGATAATGTTATTCTAAAAGTAGTACAAACTATTTATCTATGCCTACTTTCTGCAAAAACCCTTTGACACTCTACGCTACTCCCATTTCCAAAAGCAAAAATCAACTTTAACACTACCAACGAGAAGCAAGAAGCAGGAAAATATTTTTACTTCAAAAAGTGACACACCGAAAAAAGCTTTTTACAGTTTATCACAAAATTGCTCACATCTCATCTCATCCACAAGTTCCATTCCACACACTCTTCGAAAAAATCAGAGCAACACAATCTAATCTTCAATAACGGAGAAATTTCCTGGAAAATTTTGTACCGTTTCCCAATGTCACACATTTACAGCTGTCGCCGGATATTAAATGAATTTGTGTTTTCTTTTCAAGTATTCTCGACCATTTTTACAATAAACATATAACACACATAAGTACTTAGCTATGTGTACCTAAATATAAACGAAACGAACATTTCACACATGTGGGTGTGGGTGGATGTGACACTGTCACAGCAGTATCCAGATATAAAGCGGAAGGAAGCAAGATGGAGGGGTAACATAAGCATTTTGTACTTTCTTTCTTTGCAAAAATGCCTTTTAAGATGTAGCATACATAATGTAATGTGATGAAAGCACAGGAAAACCTTTTCGACAGGTTCCTTTGCGAAATGTCGACTTAATATTAACCAAGTTAAGACTCTTATCTTCAATTTCCGACTAGGAAACATAACATCAGCAAAAATGAATTAATCCAACTATGAGTGCTCTCTACATATCTAATCTGATATATTGTGGTAGTGGTAGGTGCTCTGTTTTTAGAAATATTGTCTGCCTTCTGAAATGAAAGACGTAACACACGACACTCCGGAATATAAAGTAAAAAAAAATGCTAACAACATATTATTATTTTGTTTCATCATGTAAAATAACTACCCGTCGTAAACACAGATGGTCTTACATTTGTTATCCCACTCGTGCCTGTAAAAGACATTTCACTTCACAGCAGCAGCAGCAGCAGCAAGTGGATTATTGGTGCAACCTGCTGTTGTGCTTATGTTGTCCCACAAGATTTGTTTTTCCAGAGACTAATATAATAGAAGCTGAGATGAGGATAGAGTAATACCTTTTCTCATCATATTTCTCGTAATAATAATTTCTCAAGACAACTCTACATGAACTTCGTGCCGTAATGCACACTTCAAAAGCATAAACTCCATTTTTTCATGCTGTTCACAGGCCTCCCTCTTACCTTGAAAGCTTCAATTTATTTTTGCCATTTTTTATTTTTCTAATCCTCTTTTCCATTTTCCTCTTTGACTAGTCTCAGATTCAGCAAGATTCATTTTGGTTATGTAGGATTAAAGTAGCAGAAAATAATTTTATTGTTGGGTGTACACTGCCTGAACACGCAAGCTGGAGCAGTTGGCTTAACTCGCAACAACCCACCATCAGAGGCAGGTATGAAATTAGGGATGGAAATGGAAGAAGTGGAAGGTATATTAGCCTTCAAGTATTAAGCTAGATGATGTAGGTCGTGTTGAAACTCTTCGAGCTGAAATTTTAATTATTTGATCTTGCAAAAATTGGTACGAAAATCAATTTAATGATTCAGTCATGCAATACAGATAGATCTGCTTGGGTACTGTAGTTTCCAATATTTCAATTTGCGTTGAAACTAAATTGTATCTAGATTTTTATTGTAAGTTGTTGGTGGCACCTTGTTTTATAACAATCATTATTTTTTCCGATTCGAAGCCCGTATAAATAAGTAGAAACGCTGATTAAAGAATATGATTTTTTCATTATGAATAGAGAGCATTACAAGCCTACTGCTTTGGAAGGGGTTAAGTGAGACGACATGCGTTTGCCTGAAAAAAACTAATGGCAGTACGGTAAATAGGCTTACCATTTTAACTCGGAACAAAATAAAAATAATCTCCTTTGTGGGACTTATGTGAGTACCGCTTGTCCTCTTTTTGCTTTTGAAAACCTTTGAAGCATCGAAGCATAATGCAGACTTGATTGACGTTGTTGGAACAGACAACAGTTGTATTATATAGACTGTCAAACATATTTTATGTCCAAATCTACCATTTTTACAAAAATAAACTATTTTCCAGCTTAAATTTACATGCCTTCAAATTTTAAATTGAGGCACCTTCCAGTACAAGATTTGCCTCAGCTTGTTTACAAGGTGTTGATTCTACTACATCGTTTATGGAAAATAAGATGGAAATAATGACATCCTGTGCTGTGCCAAGGTCAATAAACGCACACACGAGTAGTTGCACCATATACTTGTGGTTTGGTAAAATACATGCAATCAACAACGGTTTTCTTTGATAATCGCCGCTTCAAGTTGTTTACTAGCGTCTTCTAGGAAGAGATGAAGTGATTGAAGCTACCAAAATGTCTTCGAACTTGACACGATGTCAAAAATAACGACTTGAGAATTTAGATGACAGTTTCGTAACCGGTCTATTTGCCTTTCCTAAGTGCCAAATACACCAACTCTAAATATTTATGTGCAGACTTCCATTTTAGGATGCTTGTCATCCTTCTACGGACTTCAATTTTTGAGTTGTTATTTCCGTAAACATTCTATAGAATTGGTAGCATAATATTGGTACGATTAAGTGCAGGAGGTCACATAAATTAATGACAACGTGATCTGAATGAAGGACATGATGTTTGCACTGATATCATATTTCAATGGTCACTTGTCCAAATGCAATTGAAATCGAAATGTAATAGGATACCACTTTTTTCAACCATATGTTTGTGAAACATGAAGCCGTTATGACCTGTATTGTTTCAGGTTTGGTTGTGGTTGCAGCAAATGAAAAATATGTGTCAGCTATCAAATTTTGATGCTACGTAACGTTGTGACAAACGGTAGCGTTGAGTGTGACACGTGATCTTGATTAACAGTGAAAATGTGCAACGGAGAATTGTCTTTGTTAGAAAATACGTTGGGCTGCTATGATCTTGGACGTAATCATCATAATTTTTATGCTATATCGTAATCCTTGACCCATTCTGTAGGATGGAAGAAATCCAATTGTACTACCAATCTCCTTCAGAAACTGACCTACAAGTATTTTTTATGTATATAATTGCGGTACAAAACTAATTGTAAGAAACAGAAACCCCGAGCGTGCACAAATTGTTGTATGTAACAAAATTTCTAATCATACAGGTCCTGTTAGTAGTTAGTAGTGTATACAGTACGAATAGTAAGCATTCCAGTGAGCTATATTTGAAATTGAAACTTATGGTTTTGCACATTTTATGAAACATAATTTCATATATCTACCCACACAAACATTATTTATGTATGCGTTTAATAATTAACGTTGCAAGTAAAGTATAAGAAGCAATTTCTGCTGTGGTTTTACCGGAAAACGTAAACTGGAGTACTGTCCGTATATTTAGAAGTAAACATACATAAATTTTACCATGAAAGCCACTTGCTATCATGCCAAGTTTATTTTTTTCACTGTGTTGACTATCATGCAATTTGATATAAACACCAAAGAGGGTATACGAAGTAATCTGTATACGAAACATGTATTTTACTATATTATACGCTACAAATTTAAAACCTGTAATATAAATCCATTGATTTTGCATCCAATTTAGTCAACGTGCAGCAATATAATTTTGTTTATTGTTGAATAATAATTATTAACGGAAATCATTTAAAACCTACCGGATTCTTTTTACTAATTACATATACATAGTAATTACACATTCAACATCTGGAAAATAAAGGTATACATATCCACGTGTATATACTTTGAAATTGAAAGTTTTATATGCTAACGTCATTGATAACAAAGGACTTTGACTGTCACGTGAAAATCAGTCGCACAATTGACAGCAATCTATGTAAAACGTAGAAACTATTATGTGATGTGAACAAAGGTATAAAGTTCATTAATGAAAAAACATTATGAAAGCAAAGATCACGTTTCCAATTTTTAATAGGCAATTATATCACTCTGTAGCCTCTGAATGAACTACAGTGACATTATTTCATTTCTCACCTGTCTGTCACTATTTTAGGCCAAATGCAATGTTTTTCTTTGCAAAGTTCGGAAGTAAACTGTACATGAGTGCTTGCATATCGCACCGACAGATGTAAATATTTCGCAATTTTTTAAACATCAATGAACCCTAAAAGTTAGTTTCAGCAAAGTTCGCACTTGCGCGTGACGATGTAGTTAAAACAATGGGTAAGTCAACATTGCGAACTACTCAACTTTCAGGCAGAAGTTTAATCAGTTATATCTAATTTTAGATGTAAACATGTAAAGTTTCGGGGCGAATTGGGAATACGACATAACTGGCCATGCGAATAAGCAAAAGTGAGATACATACTAGTTTCTCAACGGAAGCTTTCTTACCTTCTGAAGAGAGTGACCCAGGAGTTTGTCGTTGTCCAGAAATACACGACTTTCAGTAGGTTTAACTAATTTTGGTAATGGTATTTATTAGTTTGCTTTACTCCTTAAGCCTTATAAATGACACTGTTGGCTAAATTACAGTCTTCAATTTTCTTCACAGTTACCAACTGTCACTTATTCGACCAAGTCAACAAAAAATAAATGTATTGTGTAAACACGAGATATGTGTTAGTTCGCTTTGTCTTGTTTAGCACTCGTTTGTTTCTTCCTTTTTATAGCCAGTAATATACAGCTACAAACAATCTGATCAAGCTATATGCATCTCACAGACTTAGTGTGTGCCCTGTTGACGTGACTCAGGACGACTGACGCTGGAAGAGAAAGTAGCTTTCAGTTAAATTCGCGTGTGGAATGCGTTATATGCACACACTAGACATTTGACTTCCTACGCTTTTCGTAGTTTCACTGCTGCTTCGGCTTGCGTAAGGATTTCTTTCCAGCTTTCCCTTCCTTTCGTCGTATTGTCCAGGTATGGCGTACTTTGAGTGACCGTATGTATTATCATTATAGTTATAAATATTTACATTCTTTTACACACTTAATAATTGTAATTGTTTCCAAAATACAAAACCTAAACAAGTGCGGAAGCAGTCAGTGTAATAAATCTAGTTACCAATAAAAACGTCATTCCAAGGATCCAGAAAGGATTTAATGTGTCCGGTACAATGAAAAGCGACATTACGCTATTAGTCTGAAAGTTACACTTGATAAACTTCATGCACAAACACGCAATTAGTTACCAACCATCTATAATTAAAGTTTCACATTGCAGTTTACAGTAGTTTTGCAGATGCAATCTACATCGTACCTTTGCACATTGCTCGGCATTATGGACATTCATACACGTGGAGACATGTACAATATAAAGTTACAGTAACTGAGAAAGTAATGCAATACATTCTTAGAATTCATTTCGTTTCCACCAATTAGTTTTATGGAATTTGGAAGAAATGCTGTGAGGAAATTCTTCCTGATAATGGTGGAATTCACATACGGATGTCCATTTTTTCCTTCCTATTTTCCAATACGACTAACTATACAATGGGAGAGAAACGGAAGGAAATGTCAACTACCTTTTTTGGTACATAGTTATAATATATTAATATATCCAGGCAAATCTATTGTCAATTACGCTCGTTGCACTGCGTCGTGTCGCGTAAGTACCTGCTCAACAAATGATGAGCTTTTAAAGCTCAACGAAAAATAACGTACAACTGGTGGATTCGTTTGCATAACGAGAAGTCAAACTTTTATGATATCAGCTTTCAGTCGAATACATTAGTGGGTTTTCAATGTTTCGTTCTTTCAAAACTACGTCGGCTTCAACTCACTTCTTCCTCCTTGCTGACTTGTCATTATCTTTCCAAAATAGAGACATACAGTGTCTCATCTTTCTTTACAGAAGATACAAAAACACGCTTCGCTTCCTCTCCTCCCAACCCAATATCAACATCGTCATCATAATGTTTGAGCTGCACGAGATAAAAAATGGAGTTGAAATGACGATCCGTGTCTCGAATATAAAAGGAGCCAATAAGTATAAAAGATAGTTCTAACATAATGACGTTGATGCACCCAAATGTAAGCTCTGATAATGATTCAAGAGACAGGCAGTCAGGCAGCATCAGAGTAAAAAAACTCATTTTGACTTCAATGTGACCTGGGATTACTACTTGCGTAGTTTCTACTCAACTTCTTGACATAGTACACTCTCATAATGATCGTTTTTCTACATGAAGTAATCGTGCATATTTGGTAAATGGCGATTTCAAACAAATAACATTTTATCAGTATCTGATAAACCTACTGGCTGCGCCACCCTGATAAAGCTATTAATTTGTAACGAGTCATCATTTCGGAAGTCTTTTCACGTCTTGGATTTGGTTTAGTTACTACCTTTCTGATATAACTGATTGGCATAAGTCAGGGTAAAAATAGATACAAAGCCTCCGTTATTGTCTTATGTACAAGTTACATAGTTTACAAATCCGTTATCTGATAAAATATTTATCTCAACATACTCAACACTTCTTAAAATCAAACATCTCAATTTTATCGGTCATTCGTTAACATGAATAGTCTAGACAGCTGTAGAATCATCTGGAACTCGAGGGGAGTCTTTTTAGAAAGTGTCAACTCCAGGTCCAGACTACTGTACCAGATTCAATTTCAGTGTCCATCTGAACAACTATGGTAGGCCGGGTAGGCCAAGGCGATCTATCAGATCTGCTTCTATAAATAATCGCAATATCTTTTCAAACTCACTGGATGTATCACTCATGTATTAAAACAAAGTCTACATCTCTGCAATATATTTAAATGAATCTACCAGAACCAGGTACGGTCAAGTAGCATTTCTTGTCGTTTTCCAGGTGTAGACGCAATGCGGATATGTTGTACAAGGTAAATTATAGTCTGTTGGTCAAGCAAACAACAAAGTGTTAATTTTTGGAGTTGTAGCTGGATGCTTCTCAAGTAACAAAAGGTTCTAGAATTTTATTTCCCCAACTGTAATAAATTTTTTCGCGAATGTGTTGGACCCGGTCAACAATACACGTTCACAAGTTTGTGTGAAGAAAAACCTACACCTTGTTTCTGTTTATTGCTGACTTTATCTACTTGCTTCTATTCCTGAAAACTGCAATGAGCAGATTTCGATTTCCACATGAGTCCATAAATAACGACCCTAGACTTTGCAAAATTGCAATTTCTATATTATTAAGTTGTAATATTCAATATATCTGGTTAGAAACTGAATTCAGCACTCAAAGATGTGTCATTTCATCTCTCCTTGTTTTTCGTGGCATTAAATTGTAAATTGAAGGAAATGTGAAATTAATAAGTTTTATTCAAGGTACAAAATATTTATGCTCGATTGTTTAAAAATTGAAATGTATGCCAACTAACTTAAATAAAAATAAATGATTATTATTAAAGGATATGAGTAAACCAAAAAACGTAGAACCTTCTTCTTTCAGCATTCATTTTTAACAACTAGTTTGATTTCTTTTAATTACCTTTTTTTGTAAATGGCAAAGTTAAGCAGTAAGCAATTCTTTGACAAGGGCGTTATAACCATAATTATGTAATGTAGAAAGAGGAAGGTCATATAATATAGATATTATAGTTGCTTCGTATTTCTCTTTGAGTCATAAATGCTGAAGTTATAATTTGTTCAAAGTTACTTTCTTCGTTAATCAATAGCATGCGCTCTTCGATCTTCAATACTGAGATATGCTTTGTATGGCATCATTAGAGCCCGAAGACTTATGCTATGTCATGCGTTCATCAGTTTGAGCTTAAAAAGTATAATGAGCCGTGGTATGGAAAGAAGCCCTTGATTGCAATGTAAACACTGGAGAATGCAGTGTAGTGGGAATGTGAATCCCTAGTAAACCAGTTTATAAGCTTCGAAGAATGTTTTGTAATTGTAGAGGCAATGGTGAATGGTAGAGTACAAAATTGCTTGTGCAAAATCAACATAATATCGGAAGAGATGTGATGTATTCGAGACTAAACTCATTTTGTTCCAACCGTACAATAAACTTATTCTTTCAAACAAATCACTAAAATTTAAGCCATGTTTTGATTCAGTGAACTGCATTTATTAGGACTATACATGTCATAATTGTATGAAGTACTAGTTACATATTTATGCAAAACCCTTCCTTTGTACTCACGCAGCCTTTGAACTAAAAAGTAACACCTCAAGGCTGAAGATTGATTTAAATGGGAAATTGGACATACTGAGGGTTTGTCTACAGACTAATTTTTGTATTAAAGTTTCCAGACAATGTGTTTGCTCTTGCATTACGGAAAAACTCTGCACTCAAAGTTTTCCATTTTCTCGTGAAACAACGATGATATTGATGATACATACATACAGATCCTGTGAGAAACAATGAATTGATGGAACAGGAACCAGTATAATTGAATTTGTCTTTCTACTTCTTCATCAAACGTGGCCTATTTTGTAATTACTTTCACCTCAAAGAATCACGTTCTCCTACCTCAGTCAGAGGTAGCAAGCTGCAATGTTGCGTGTAACATAAGCCATTTGAACAAGAAATAACATCTGGATGGATCACATATGGCATATTGGAGAGCATTTAAAACAATGAATATTATGCAAAGCTTACCTTGCGAAGCAAACACGTTTCAAATTAGCATTTCTTTATGTTTATGAGAAGCCACATTGATCATTATGGGTTTATGCACCCTATTCGAAATTAGAATGCACGTGAAAACACCACCTTTCGTCGTAAAGGTTGGAAAAACATGTGGGAGTAACAAAACTATTTCTTTCCGATTCAACCATGAACAGAACAAATTTACAGGAAAACGCTCACCAGCAACGTCAATACTTTCTCCAGAGCTTCCCGTTTCAAAAATAGAAACAGTCAACGATATAAATTGCTAACAAGATTAGAGACGGATTGAAAAATGATCCTTCAAGCTTTCCGTTTCTTGTATGATCCTTCAAAACGGAACAAGAACAAAGAATTGAATTGAGGAAACAATGAAGCATGTAGGAAAGGAATAAAACAATGAATTTTAAGCATTGCTCAAGAGTTCTGTCTTTGTCTGTGTATAACAACTAGGAGTGACTTTTAAGTAAATCTGTTGAAATGGAAACTTGCCGAGCGAGCCAGTTTATTTCATTACTTACATATACGTTTATATGCCTAATAAGAATATGCATATTGTTCGAATATGGAAGCAGGTTTTCTATTTCTCCAAACAAATAAATAAACAAAGAGAAGGGAGCTGAGTTTTTGTCACAATTCCTATCAAAATGACAAGTAGTTGCGTCATTGTCAGGAAATGTTTTGTCTCCCAATTTCTTCTCCTTTTCAGTGTTTTATTTCCTTAAGCACTCCAAACGGTTACCCACGTAGATAGACGATAAGGGAAGCAGGGTAATGAGCGATGTCGCAAATTGAAATTGATGCTTGCACGTGCTTCCATGCTAAACGCGAGCAATAAGATTTAGATAGATATTATATGAGAAGTAGGTCCAACCCGAATATATCAGCAAACCGTTAGCGTTGCTCTCAAATACAATGTCTCATATCTTGAGATGAAACGCACTTTCTCTAACATACATGCATATATATATTCATCATTACAAAGTTCCAGGAAATAAACCTTTGTAGCTACTCCTAAGGATTTGATTTTACAAAGATTCTACATCTTATTTCAATCCTAAGGACTTACTTACACTGTACAATCTTCAAGTAGATTTCTTTTGATACTGAAAATGGGTTTCTTGGTAGAAAATATGTTCTGTGGCCTATGGACACATTTATTTATGATATGATGCACACACGGGTTTATTTGCAATGCATGATACGCACAGTATATATAATATGTATATTTTAGGCAAATGGTCGGTGAATGTGACGATCTTTTCCTAAAAATTTCATTAGTACACGTTTTTTCGTGTAAATGTATTGTACCGTGATTGTGAAAGAAAATCCGGATTCGTTTGAAATGTAGCAAAGATATCCGATTTTAAAAGCGCATCATCCTACATAAAAAGTATCTATGAAGCCTGATGAAAATAAAGTTGACTACAAAGACTTGCCTGTATATAGAAATTTCAGCACGTAGATAGTAGAACGAAACTAACTGAAAGAGATGTTGGCTTTTACTTACATATTAATTACAAATTGCATTACATAACGGTCAAAAGAAACGCTTGAAATTTCCAAATCGGACTATCATTCGTAAGTTTTGGCACAACAGGTTCCAATTCTTTAAATGGTTCCAGCTGAATATAAACATTATATTGAATCTCC
>JAQGAP010001017.1:0-23763 GCA_034697805.1 Orchesella bifasciata | reverse complement strand
CAATTTTCTCATACGCGGCTTTCTTACGAAATATAGCGTGGATTTCGTATTTAAATCTTCACGTTTATATTTGTCCCTTAGTACAATACGACTGCAAGTTTGACTCAAGTTATCAATGTGCTAAATAGAAAGAAGATAATTACTTGTCTCATAATACTAGCTATGCCGTTTTCATAAAAAAGCTACTCCGACGTTGAAAAGTTCGTGAAATTAGTTTTTGTACAATCCCATGACTTTGCATCGTGCTCAGTACCAAATATATTCTGTTCTCTAAAATTTCCAATCGAATAGTTTACCCATTTCAGGGTCTCGGTTGAACTTCTTGCTTGTTGGTGAGAATACCTCGGCTCGAAAATGGTTGGCAGGTTGACTTTATTTACTGTTAAACGTAGGCCTTTAATTTTTCATCCGAACCATTTCTCTTTCAATCTGAGCCTTTTTGTTTTCCAATGATTTTCCTTGTCCTGTTTCAGGCAGTTTGTAAAAAGTAGAGTAAGAGCATGACTTGTCATCTAAAACAAATTAAATCACTGTTAAACTTCATCACCACATTTGTGCCGTGAGCTACATCCAAAGCATAACCGTCGTCGCTGCAAGGTGTCCACAAGATGAGATATGGCGAATTATAAGAAAAACAGTCAACAAGATTTTTTACCATCTGATGCCAAGTCTGAATGATTGGCTTCGACTTTCGTCAACATCCTCATCAAATTGATGCGGAAGTTCCTACTCCATGTAGTTTTCAAGATGTTTGTGCCAGTCTTTTGAGGCGAACTTGGGAAAGCAAGTTCCAACTCTTTCAATAGTGCCTAGTGCCAAACCCAATTGCATGTAATAATATTTTTTAAACCATATGAATGTATGTTTTATGCAGATGAGCGTTTATGTTGACGAAGATGTCACTGATGATTCTTTCACTCATGGCGACTGACAATATAAATCTGTATGTTTTCTTAGCCACAGCATGAAGCTTTACAAGTTTGTAGATTTTTAAAATTAAATTTATTAGTTTTAAAGTAAAGTACCTTCAGGTCTACTCTTTTTATCAGGCTTTTTGGAGACTGCAGCATGATGATTTTATGATCATTCCATACAAGAAGATATCACGAGAAATATTGGTGAAACAACTCATGTTGGTCTTCATTTCACTTCAGGTCTTGGTATTCATTCAATTTTTGGAAAGCAGACCCCAAGCCATGTCAGAAAAGAGATACAAACGAAAACTGGGACAGTTGTCAGGCAAGAATAATCTTATTCCTAATGGGATAAGTCAAAGGACAAAGTACATGCTATCAGCACGAGCAAATGCTCACAACAGTAAAGTATTAGGAAAATGCGTCAGGGGAATTAGCTCGTTAATAATCTCGCGAACAGGGTTTAATATCTTGCTTATTATTGAGTACAAGCAGGCAACACATTACTCCCACACCAATTCATTCAAACCGCAGTTATACGTATCACCAGCATCAAAGCGATTTTCCCATTCAAAACATACTGAATATGCATTTGATGAGGGGAAACAAGTTGTAGATAGCGGCATATAAATGGACCTGCACTGGAGCAGCAGCAAATATTATAATCATTATGTTCTTACCTTTTCCCACAGGTAATGCATTAGCATTTTGGTTCAATGTGAAGTGTAGCTTGAAAATCTCGATAAATATTACCTACTGCGTTCCCTCGTGCCTTAGAATTAATTGCCTCCCTACAGCTCATATTATATTATATCACTGCATTGTTTTCCTTTGATTCTCATGTAACGCTCATCCGATTTTACGGGCATATTATTACTATCATTCTACAAAGTGAAGTACGTGAAAGCCCCAGTTTCTGAATGACAAACAACAAGCATGAATTCAGTTTTATTAGCTCATCTTCAATGGTGAAGTACGAAAACGGATGTGAAGATAGAATAAATTTCTAGCATGTTTCGATATTCACGAATTTCGATTTGTTGAAAACTACCCAGAAAAATACCATTTTATTTGTTTTTCCTAAAATCGTGAGAGCATGGATGTTTCAAATAATTCAAGAGGATAAAATTGCAGCCTTTTTATTGAATGATGTGAAAAAATTATTTCCTTTATGGAATTAATAGGTTGGATGGAGTCAGAAATAGCATTATCCTTAAGGTTTTCACTTCTTTAATATCAGCCTTTTCTTCACCTCAATTCAATGCTCATATTATGGTGACAAAATTCTTCTATCATCATAATTCACGTCATCTCACCTTTATTTAGAAACATCGTCAAACTGAAAGCGTCTTTGTGTACGTAAATAGGAAAACCTACAGAAAAAAGAAAGTTCTTGTAAGTAAGATAGGAAGCTTTTGATTTGGCTATAATTCTGGGTACTGGGTATTTTGTGTACGTTACAAAGAAGTGCTTTGTATATATTTGATGATTCAGAATGCTTAACAAAAAAACAGGAAATATGACATAGGAACTGCGATTGGGGGTTTGTGACACACATACTTCTAATGGAAAATATAGGGGGAGATTATGGGAAATGTGGTACCTTTTTCCATAATATTTTCTTGAGAAGCAGTATACCGGAATTCATCTATTTCTTCATCTACGAAGACAGGTCTGTCGCATTCAATTAGGCATATTGTTCACTTTCGCATCTTTTTTTGCGCAATAATAACATTCAAAGCAAATCTGAAAATCCACATTATTGCACATACAATACGTTAGAAAAAAAGAGAAAATTCACATGTGCGGATACTCTTTGAAATCTCAATATAAAGGTATATATTTATACTAACAATAGTTGGGTTGATGTTTTCGCTCTAATTAATTCCACTTGTTCGTGTGAAAGTTATGTACTACAGTAACAAATATCAAAACATTCAAACAGGATCAAGTACACAACTCTTTGAGGTATGATGTATGATACATTCAAATCAGCTACAATCCAATGCCTTAGTACATAACCTTTTTTAGAAAAGAAACCCTTTCGAAACGACGTATCATAATTCATTGTTGCTACAAAGCAAAATCTCGTTGCAATAAAAGATACACTTTCACCATCAACCAGAGCTAACTTATGTACCATCGATGTTTGTGAGTAATGAAGTTTATGCTTTCATTCCGAGCTGGAACTGGATGGAGTACTCGCTCTCTAATACTTTACATTCCTGGTCTTTGCTCCTTGTCAGCAAGAACGCATTCTCTTTGCTTTGTGTGTTGATACTGATTAACCACGACAAGTGTAATTGTACTCCATATCCTGTTTTTTTCTTCTGATTGTGATGCGATAATTGATGGAAATGTATCAGTATATGTATTCAAAGAGGTGAATTAAATTGTAATACTTTATGTACTTACTCGAATCAAGATTTTTATGGTATTATTTTTTTTTAGATATTTTAATTGTTCGGTGAGCACTGGATACAAATAAATTACTAACAACGACAAAACGATTTGGAATCAATGTTGCTCACAAACTAAGTTTTTAAAAATTCCTTTAAATAATATAAAATCATACATATACCAAAACTATAACAATACATTAAATTTTTTCAATTTTATAAAATACTATTCAACAGCAGTTGTGTAAGCTTTGATTTAAATTCTTTGGACGGAAAAACGATTTACAGACAGTAAAGAATTTGTTCAACGAATTGATAGTATTAAATTCAAAGTAGGAAATTCCGAGTCCCACATTTTCGAAACCGATTCTTACACCAATATTAAGTAATACATGGAATATAGGTACAAGGATAAGTATTTATGTTTACATGGAATTTTCTTTGATCATGATGTTGTATCGTCCTTCCAGTACAAGTTGGAAATGTGTAGTCATCAAGTTTCATAATTTGGAGTCTTTAAGTGGTCCAAATAAATTATTCTGGAAGGAGAAAGCAGAACACTGTCAGTCAGCGCCACCCAGCTAATGGGAGCAGATTCCAGCTAAAAAAATTCCAGCTTCTAGTTGTCGGAACTAGCACCTGGTAGCGGGCCAACTGAAAAAATATTTTCATCCCGCTACTACTAGCCGGATTTAAGGGTCATTGACCCGAAAAAAGTCTTAAAATTGGACTAAAAAGCTTCTGTAGAGCAGCTCCCAAATTTAATTTTTACGATTTTTTATGACTATATGCAATAAAATGTGTAGAATCCGATGAAATATAGCTTGGATCCGCCATAAGTTGTCCTAGCTCAATAAATAGATTCTTAGGGCTAAAAAATCTCAAATCCGCTAGTGGTAGCGGGTTTTATTTGTTTTTATTTGCATTTTCCGGCTTCTGCTAGCGGGCCCCGCTATCAGGTGCTGATTCCGGCAAACAGAAGCTGGGACAATTTTTTTAGCTGGAATCAGCTCCCATTAGCCGGGTGGCGCTGACTGACTGTTAATATAACTGAACTGAACAAGAACTGTATCGTTTAGATATGCGAGTGGAAGTGCTGCTTATTGAAAAGAAATATTACCTGTATTAAAGTAAATGGCTTGAGTCAAATTTGAATTACTCATGCTGTCCAGGACTTCCTGATGGGAAAATGACACGTTTAAAAGATTTTTAACACCCGTACGTTTATCCAGGCCCTTTCGATTTTTAATATTTGATTTACCTTTCTACTCCTCCTACATTCAATCCTCATTCCTCAGTTTCTGCTGTAGAAAACGTTTCTCCATCTTGCGAAGTTGCTTCACCTGCATCAATATCAATTGCTTCTCAAAATTCGACAATTGCTCCATTTCCCTTCGTTCCCCTGGATTGCTAAGATTCTCCAGTTGTTGCAACCGTTGCAACTCTCGCACTATCTGTTGAATCTTCGTTATCTCCTGTTTATGCAACAACTTTAGTTGCTGCACTTGCTTTCTCGCCTGGTTATTCTGGAACTGGACCAGTTTTCCAAGCTGCTACGCTTTCTCGAAATCTGAATGTTCTTTCTTGGGTTGTATATGCTAACTTTATTGATACATGTATTTTATAGTAAAAAAATTACAAATCCCTTCCGCAAAATGAAGGGGCAGCTGCTTTCCTTTCTTACTCGGGAAGAAATGGGAGAAAAAAGACTCAGAGTTTGTTCTTATACCAGCTGTGTGGATCAGCATCATCATCAATTCATCAGAATCCCCTGACCATTTTCTAGCACTTTCTTTACCTCATTTCACTATTCCAGGTTTGATAGACATTTTTTGCGGACAGTTGTTCGGGAACCACATCACACTAAAAGCTTTTTTGTTCTCGTTAATGTACACGTCAATGAGAAAACAGACACCAAATAGGCAGCTCCTTGTTCTGAAAGAAAGGAAGCTGTTGAGGCGGCTAAAATTAACTATATATATACGTAACGCTTCTTCATTATTTGGTGAAAGTATGCTTTGCAAAACGTCTCAGATATCCAGTAACTGACGATGAGTGATTATTCTGATTTCTTGAAGCATACATAAACGGTTATGAGCAGTTACAATGAACAATGAATTCATAAAATAAGGAATCCTGTAAAGGGAGAGTTACTTTAAAATTTGAGACAAACTTGCTGTTTATGGAAAATATGAGCGGGGTTAAGGGAAATGTGGCACGTTGTTTCTCATCATATTTGCAGCAGTTGAAAGTTGTTGGGCACTATCCGAAAGGCAGACACCTGAATTCATCCTTGTATTCATGTATGATGGCTAACCTGTTGCATTGAATTAAACATTTTGCTGACATTTACTTCTTTCATGGCGTAATATTATTAACATTCCAAGAAAATATGAAACTATGTTTGTATAGATACATATGGACGTGAGAAACGAAAGAAATACTCGCATGTGCATATATTGAAAAAAAATACGGGCAGTGAAGAATTCTTTAAAATGCGCTTGATTCATTTGTATTTTGACGGTTGGAAAAATTATAAATTTACACCAACTTAATCAACCGAGGCATATAAATGTTTGTAGGTAATCAAGTATTGGTTTTCATTCCAAAAGCAAATTGGAGAAAGTATCGGCTCTCGGCGGTACTGTCATAACCATCTGCTTTGTCTCCTCGAATCTATAAAAACTGTGAGAGAACCCAAGAAAACGATGATGAGTGGAGAATGTGTGAGCTATACGAGAAGTGGAAAGAGGTCAAAAACTGTATATGTAGCACTCATATTTTTCGTCCATCTATATCACCTATAGCATCATGTATATTTATGATAAACATGGACAAATTAGATGCAGTTTTGAAAACCAAGCTTTGGTTCAATCGTGCCATTCTTTTGTTTGCATTCAAACGTTCCTTCAATTCAGCTAGAGTGCATTTGTCATCCAACTCTTCACAACATGATTGCAATTGCACAGTGAAAGAGTATAGGGAATTTGATGAGTGGTTCATAAATCTTTTTATGTACTTCAAATAAAATATTTGTTCATATATTCCCAGTTTACATTCGTTTTTATTCAAATATGTGTTTATTACGTGGTCAGCAATCAGCAATAATTTTTTACTCATAGCAAAACGAAAATTTGGTATGTTTACACAACAATTTTAAACTAATTTTTCGCATAGACCTTTATTAATATACTAATTTCAAAGTGTGCGCATCAACATCAATTATGTAAACTTTGATACCTGTTCCTTGGACAAAAAGACAGATTCAATGCTGTTTTGATATATTTAATAGCTTGGTTGACGAATAGATATAATTTAAAACACTTTAGGGAAAACTGATCCCCTTTTTATGAGAACATTTTTCCTACTGCAAAATTAAGAAGCACACGGATTCTAGATGATGAAAATGAAAGCTTGTATGCGTACATGGGATTTCCTCCTTGGTTGTAGCGTCTTTACAATCCAATCCAAGTTTACTAATCTGTAGGTTATCAGGGACGAGGAAACCTTGGCACTCCAAACCTGTGAGGATAAAGCAGACAATTTTTGTCATAATTATTATTATTGACTTTATTGCAGACTCGTTTGTACATAAATAGTAACAAAACAGTCCATAGAACTATACATAGCTACGATGATAATGGCTATAAAGTTAGTGAAAGATTTGTTCATGGGAAGAATTATTACTATTACCTCTATAAAACTATTCAGTTGGGTTGAAACAAATTTTGCTTTATTCTAACTAACCAGGACTTCCTAATGGAAAAATTACATATTTATAATACTTCGAACATCCATATTATAAGTGTATGTATTGTTTTCAGTTTTTAGTTTCGGATTTACCTTTTTACTGCTGCTAAAATCCTTCGTTGTTCAATTTTTCTTGAAGAACAGAAACTTCCATCTCGTGTATCCGTTTCATTATCAGCAATAGCTGCTCTCCTGCGACCTTCGTCAAGGTCAGCATATGCATATCCCTCAACTTTCCCACTGACTTTGGGTCTAACTTTGGTTTCAAACGCTCCAACTCTCCCAATAGCTCCATTGTTAGCTTCCAAATCAATTAGGACTTTATTCTTAAGCGATTTCTTGAATTTAAAAAATATACAATGTTTTCTACTCCAGAATGAAAATTTTCTTCACAAAGGCTTTCTTTTATTGCTCGGATGAAATGCAAAAGTTGACCCAGTTGAAGAGAGCAAAAAGTAAAAGATGAGCTCGTTATTTTCCCAGTTTGCGTCAATGCGGACCAACGTCATAGTCAGTTAATCATAATACCAAAAATATGTTATTGCTTTTACAAATCTAAGGTGTAATTTTTATAGGTAAAAAGGTGACAAGTAATGAACAGTTGCCTACACAGGGGGTCATATAGTGGATATCAAATTCCTTCAACCGGAAAAGAAAGTCCAATCAATACAAAATGCGACGCAACCAGCCAGTATTCTCCTACATTTTCTCACCTCGACTTACCTCATGAATATTCCATTATGTGAGAAACGAAGCTTTTGGGAAGCTTTAATTTACGTACACGATATTTACTACTTTTTAAATGCAATGGTAATCTTGTATTGCGATGGACTGGAATATTTTTCAAAATCAAAGTCTGAAGTCCTGCAACGAGGTGCCGCTTAGCTGAAGATGGCAGAAAGAAGCTAAGGAACTACAACACATCCGTTATGAGTGACCGAGCCGGCACCTCGTTGCAAAAAAACTGTTTTGGCCTATAAACGTTGGTCCCTCTTTCAAAATCGACCCCTAACTCTGTTTGGGTTAATGTTTTTTAACTTTAAGCGGCGCCATAATCTTCCTCACAATACTTCAGTCTAGAAAACTGCTTTTGGTGGAAATAGGATGCCAAAAAAATCGATACCCAAAAAGGCCCGTGTCCAAAAATTTTCCATTTGAAGAGTATGTGCCTTGGCTGAAATTTATATTTTTAAACTGTATCTTCGTTTTAGTTTCCCTCTCTAACTGTTCATTTGGAAATGCTACATTGTCTCCTCAATGTTTTTTTTGCATCTGGTTTCAGCTTTCAATATTCCTGGTCAAGCGGTTTCGACCTATTATAAATTCTCATTTGTGGATTGTGAAGAAACATCCACCCTCGTAGCGTTCGTGACAAGAGAAGCAAGAAAACACCAAATGATGAGAAACACCGGAGATGACGGGTGAAGTTGAGAAGGAACTGCTATTGTTTATAATTTCACTTGACTGACAAATGTTAAACGGCAGTTGAATGTGTGTTGAAATGTGGGAGTTCATTAACGAATCTATGCCATCCTGAACACAATACGTAATAGGCTGAAATGTATGAAAGAAGCAGCAACAGTTTTACTTAGTTAGTTAGTTAGTTAGTTTTTATTTGACCATTTTTTGCCATCATACACGGTCATGAGATACATTAATCTTGTATAATTCTTGTATAGTTTTACTTAGTTATTGAAATTAATATGATTGCCCACACGAAGTCGTCATTGCTCCCTTTCCGCTCAAAAATACTTTTTCATATGTCAGTTTTTATTTTAAGAGGCGTTGAAGAATCCATTCAGTAAAAATAAACCAAAATAACTAATGCATTTACATTCAGAAGGTGTTTCGAGTCCATTTCATCTGTATCAACACGAACTACAGAACTTATTAGAAGCCACAAGCTATTATGCTTGATTTTATTAACATCTCACGGATAATTACGAATCAATAAAATTGATGATTATTAGAGCCTGCAAATCTGTCAATTTCCTCATAACTACTTGGTATATAATTTGAATGATTTTGAGACATCTAGCAATTTATGTTTTTGCAAGAAACCGCACTGAGATTATAGTAGCTGCTAAACAACAATAGCGTATAATGAAGTTTTCCATTTATGCATAAATGCACCGCTAATAAACCCTTCTATACTTTTCATCCAAACTCAATACTCCGTTTTAACACAAAACTGCCGTCAGCTATTAAGATAGATCATAAAATTTTGACATTTAACGACATAAATTCTTGCAGGCTGCCGCTAAATTAATTGACTTGACCTCACGACTCTGTAATAGGTGACGAGACCAATTTGTGACAAAGTCTAGCATGTCCTAAATTAATGATTGAAAGAAGATTGGGGATCATACTGCGACAGGAAATGTCTCTTCCTTGGCAGACAAGCAATTCCAATGGGTTGGACTGGTCAATTTAATAAATTACAGTATTTAGTATAAACTTTGGCGAAATATATCCATCCACTTTTTCTTTAAATGTTAATAGATAATAATGGCGTTCAGATTGGCAACTCTCTTTATCCTGCTTTCTTTTCCAACAATGGTGTTTCTGAAGTTGGAAAAAGCAACGTGTTACAATTTTTTGGGTGAGTAATTAGCTTAATTTTTAAGTCAACAATATGATTTTGGAAGATTTGGGTAAGTACCATTGCAATAGGTTTTTTGAATTCACTGTAAAATTCAATTTTAAAAGCCAACATTTAGCTCAAAGCTCAAGTTACATACTGCTGTTACCCTTGAAAAGATGGATTGGAGTGAGCATCTCAAAATCATGCAAAAATCATTCGTCATCAGTAATGCCTTTTACATACTAAATACATACATGGGTACATGCCTACATGCATAGTTTAACATTCTGTCTACATTTTGAGTACCGACTATTATTATGCCGATCTATAATATTAATGTCCTAAACTAGTTTGGATTGAGACTCATCAAAGCTTGAATTAGAATGAGTTAATGGGTAGGATTGTTACTGCATTGATCATGTTCTTTTCTTGTTATGCAACGTTGCTTGCTCTGCTCAATCAGATCAACTCACGATAAATGAAAGACTACTTGTGCCTTTTCCATGTTCCCTACACGTTTTCCTAAATCAATTATTTTGTTATGACTAGCAATACTATAAAGGATAATTGAAGAAACAGCTGCTACGAGATTTAACTTTTTCAGTTAAATATGAAGGAGGGCTAAGACGATCTAGGTTGTAGCTAGCTGTCCCTCAAATGTGAAGGATATACCGTCACCCAACATTTGAAAGGAAGGTTGCATCTAAGCTGAACTGACGTAAATGAAAAAGAAACGAGGTAAAAATATTATTACTAATAAGATTCCTTCTGCCTTCGTCTTCCATTCCACACAACACAAGAAACCAAAGACGTCCATTTCATTTTGCGATGACAAAGTAGTAAATTACCGAGTATTTAAAGTATCATTCACAATAATTTTCCGTAGGGAAATAATCTCGAAATGTTTCCAGAGCATAGATTGTCATGCATTGAATTGAGAATGCAATTCAATCATTTTCGCGTTTAGATTTCAAATTATTTCCATACTCATTACAATTTTCCCTGACAAATGAAACATGAGGAAAGTGAATCTTAAAGAGGAATTATTTTGCAATATGGTCTATGCAAGAGATTTAAGTTTTCTGTAGGTTCTTGTAGTCTCTGTGGAGATGTTGTTTGTTGGACTCTATTATTAGATTTCGTTAATAGCAATAAAATTAAGTAAAACATTTTGAAACATATATTAAGTCAATGGTTTTTTGTTCCACTCGCTGACACAAAACAGAAAATGTGTTGAGGGGAGGCTTCCACCAACAAATTCTTATTTTCCTCATTCCCAGGAAGCTATCATGCACGAAAGCAAATCAATGAAAGCCTTGTTATATTTGTTTATGAACGTTGCGTTTATGAAATAGGTATTGCAAAGCGTTTTAATGCTAGCATATGATTATTATGAGTGATAAACTCAATAAAATTTGTTTAAGCTTGCACTATTATGCTAATTCTCAAGGCGCCCCTACTCAGGTGTAGTTTTTTACTCTAAAAGAAAAACGGATTCATTAAAATGTTTCAGTTTTCAGTTTAGAAACGAAACAAGTATCGATTTTTGTGAGAAATAATATGTAATTACAATGACGTCGCTACACCGGCTACCCATTATGCGATATTTTTTGCAAAAATCTATTTAATTTAAAACTTTGTTTACCTTAGAGAGTTTCCTCGCAATTCCAGTAAAACGAAATTAAGTGAATGTTGAAAAGTAAAAAGCACATGTATAATCCCACTTACACGTTCGGCTCGGATTTTTTATGCTTTTAGGTCAATATACCGGCTAATTATTAACATACTTTGTAATGTATCTATGTTCCCCATCTTCTTTTATACTCAAAAACGTCGAACAATAAATAGACTTAAACTTTCACAACACCAGTTCACTTTTCACTTTTAATTTATTTCCGTTTGCTGGTCATTAAAATAACAAGGTTTGAGTATAAAAAGTGGCAATGGGTTTCAGTGCTGGTGGAAGCAAATGTATAAAAGTCAGGAGTAAAAGTAGCACTGGCTGAAGCAGGTTCTGGAAAATTTATTTTTTACGTAAGCAAACATGCTTTTCGCATCTTGTTTGTATATGTACATTGTTTTATATGCGTATCTTCTACCACAAAATCTACATGCGAAATTGCTGGGTATCAGTTTCTTAAGAGACTTCGACCGTGTTGACTTGGGTTTACCTGAAATCAAATGATAACAACATAAATCATGTAGAAAACCCATTAACTCTTGAATTTTAGGAATATTTACCGTTTGACGATTGCACTGTAATTTAAAATCGGTGATTTGATGTCCTTAATGGGTTTGGGAATGAAATTTAAAACAATTAGATAACAACATGTGATATATGTTTCTATATCAAAAAACGGATGTAAAATTCGATAAGACAACTTACAGCCCGCTAGAACAAATATTTTTGTACTTATGCCTATGCTATGTCCAAAGAGTAGCATTTTAGGGTCGATTTTATAAGAAAAATTAACTTTTAAATTGTGTAAACCAAAACTTCCAAAACGTGCGGTCTGCAGTGAGAACAAGAAGCTTATTGTGAAACTTTTGAGACCAAGATCACTATTGTAGGCGCCCGCAAACTCTGGAAGTCACGGTAAACGTTTTGAAAATCGTAAGATCTTAAAAGTTGAAACGATGTATTTTGATTTGGAACACTACAAATGTGTCCATTTGTCTTAAAACATTAATGAATCGTCGAAATACTGACATCTGCTGAGAAATTCGCACGATTTCTTTAATTTCTACAAATTTTTAATCTTAAGGACTCACGATTTCAAAAACGTTTACCCCGACTTCCAGAGTTTGCGGGCACCTACAATAGTGATATTGATCTTAAAAGTTTCACAAGAAGTTCCTTGTTCTCACTGCAACTAAACAATTTAAAAGTTTATTTTTCTCTTAAAATTGACCTTAAAATGCTACTCTTTGGACATAGCATGGGCATAAGTACAAAAATACTTGTTCTAGCGGGCTGTAAGTTGTCTTATCAAATTCTACATCCGTTTTTTGATATAGAAACATATATCACATGTTATTAATTAATTGTTTTAAATTTCATTCCCAAACCCATTAATGACATAAAATCACCGATTTTAAATTACAGTGATATGTTGTAAATTTTAAATACGAACCTATTTTGTATACCAATACCAATAATAAACAATAATTTAAATATACGTTTAATAATCCATTGTGAAAAAAATTCTCTTTTCCGGTGTTTAAAAAATGTAACTTTTTTACATTTGCAATAGAACATAACAAGCTATGAATGTATGCAATGAAAATATTTTTAGTCAATGGGAAAAAACGTCCAAAGGGTACTTTGATGGACGTCTCTTGTTCAATCAGTTTAACCTTTTGGTTTTACAAAAAAACATCATCCTTCTGGCCACAAATACGAACTGCAAAATTTCAGTATTAATTTTCCAAGATCCTTCCGCACTTTAACACAACGGAGTTTTATTGCTTGGAAATCAGAGACTAGTAACCATTTGTTAAAATGATTTTTTATGAATTGTATTGAAAAAATGAATTGACTTGAAAAATTTTATGTAGCAATCTCCTCTCACCATGCAGACGAGATGTGCCCTTCCAAACATAGTAGGAATATCACGCAGAAAACACCGGTCTAATTCTCCACTTTTTTGTGTATCTTTATCAGTTACACAACCATTTGAGTTTCCAGCGGATGCTCAGCAAGTGATTTTGGATAATCGATTTTGTGAATCACACATTGTCTTTCCATGTTCGTTTTTGTTGTTACTTGATTGAATCTCTCAGGACACCATACCACAGTGTCGTATGTTGACTCTCTTTTTGCCAAAGAATCGAATTGATATGAATTTGCTAAACTTTGCAATTTAACTTTGTTTTGCTGTGAATTTTACAATTCAGATATTTGTATGTGTATATAAAATCCAACTCACTATATTATCATCGTGTCAAGACAAACAAATCGCAGTTGTGAATCGGAACTCGTTTGCAAAGTCCAACGTAAACTAAATATTCCTCCGATTCATCATAGTTTATTCAGTCTAATCGTTTTCAGTGTGTTGAGCTTCCTTCGACGACATGAGCTGCAAAGAACACCTCCTCGGGAATCATACCCGGTTGGATTCAATTGACGAAACTATTTCAATCAGAATTATTCAGCAAATTATTAGTTTCCGCTGTTCAATCGGTCTCCGCGATTAAAGACACGCGCGAATGCAAGTACCAGGAACACAATTTAAATGTGCAGTTTGTGAAAAGGTGTTTGGCGGTCAAACAAACCATTACTATGTTCGACTGGTGGAAGACATATCAGTGCACAGTGTGCTCAAAATCTTTTGCACATAAACAAAATTTGACAAAAGGGGGATTTTTACAAGGCTGAGAACCAAAATGGCTTTTCCCAAATCCCGATAGCCTCACCAAATCAGACTTTGTGAGTACCGTCTTCGAACCTATGAAGGTACCAATTAGAGCTATAGCTTTGCCGGTAAGGCTGTCGGTGTACAAGGTTAGCTTTACTCATCAATTTCAAGGTAAGAAATTTCCCAATTCTAAATGGAATCATTCTGCGATTATCTAGCTCTCTCCAAACTTCCCACAAAACTCTGCATGAGTTCCCCGGGTTTCCTGATTTGCTCAGCGCTGCACAAGTAAGTGGCCAGGAGATACTTCAACTTCTCCAGTTTAGGAAAATTCGCATCACTTATACCATAGGTCACATCAGCGTGCAAAGCATTCTTACGAAGTCGTAAACTCCAAAGGGAAATTTCGAAACGGCCTTTCTACCACACCTACATAAGCCAAAATTTAATAATTTTCAAACATATTAGAGGATGCTGGAAAAGTTCTATATGTTTCCGTACCATCCGACAAGTTTGTGTTGAATGTAAGTCTTTTCAGTGTGAATCAAAGCCAAATGAAAGAAGAAATCAAACGGCTCAACTATAACCTTCCGTTAAAACCAATTGAGCGATTTGCAACTAAAAAATGAACATAACTGTGATTTTGTCAGCGTAATGGAAAATGTTAAGGCATCAAGTTTCGTTAATCACGTTTGTCTTGCATAAGCCAGATATTTTTTCGTTTAGTCTAAATCTGGAAACTTCTCTCTCTGTATATTATCAGTTCGTGCATTTTTGCCGAAAAATTTCAGCCATTTTGGTTTTGCTGCAAGGATATTTGTTCAGGTAAAATTTGAGTTTGCACTCTCTACAATTTGTCGTGATAAAGTACTTTGCAGTCGGTAAGAGGAAAAAGCGCAGCTGTTCACATTCCTGTTCCTGGCGTTAAAGCAGCTCACCTTTTAAGCAGAAATTAGCAATGCGTTCCTGTCCATACCGTCGTATTTCGTAGCAATCAACCAATTTTCTGATTGATCAAAGGAATGTATAAATGTGATGCCTCATCCAGTTTTAACATGACTAAAAATTCTCGCTTGTTAAGCTAAACTAAAAACAGGGGTCATGGTCAGGGTTCGTTTGTTGATCAACCAGGTAAACTATGTAAATATGGAATAATTATACTGGTAATTAATCTTCACAATTCCTCGCTGTTTATGTATTTCATTATGACTCTAAACATGAGCGCCACAAGTTTCTCCCTTAAAATATGGTACATCTTTTGTATCCTAAAGGTTTTGAAACCTAGGTTCCTTTTTTTAAATGCGTTGAGCTTAAGGGATATGATGATTGCCTGTCTCAACAATGAAGCACGTTTAATTAAGACTTATTAGCCAATCGTTTTTCTATCTCGGCATGATATCAAATATATGAATCTGATTTGCTACGATCTAATAACTCTAGAAGTTTCTGGAATGCTTACAAAATTGCTGCAATGGATAAAAAGTCTGCTACATTATGTTCACCATTCCAATAGCCAACGACGACGAGATGATAATAAGTTATTACGTATCGTTGCAACAGAGATACAGAGAATGGTCAACAAGATGTGATCCGTAACATTTAAATTTGCTGCGTGGACAAGACCTTCGTTTGAGTCATTCACACAGCCTTCAAAAACATATTTCCACACTATAAAGTCGTCACCTTTTACACCGAAGGACGTGCTGATTTTGGCATCAATGCGATGTTATTACATTTATGTTTTTGCTCAGCAGTTTCCGAGATTCCAAAATTTCTAAATATTAAACTAATACTAACAAAGGCCAAAGGTATCCATTGCTGAAACAACATTTTGCAAAATCTTAAACGGTGAGGCCGCTATCGAAACAATAGACGGACTAACGGACCATCCACAAACAACGCATGCCAAGCTTTTCCTCAGAAACCAAACCTGCTTTGACGTTGAAGAATAATAAATTACATCACACGCCTGAAAAATTTGTGTACGAATTGTTTGATTTCATATTTTTAGGCCAAACTTAAATACTTTATTATTTCACATAAATCAAATTGAACATCAAAAATATCAAATACATTATTTCTCATCCCGTACAATTATGATAAATCCACTTTGTATTTTGTAATTTTTAACCCGACATTTGTAGCTGTAAAAAAGTTTCCGAATTTTGGAATATCAACCATTTGTTTTTCTTTATTGCTACAAATTATTGTTACCTCCTGTTATTTACAAAATACGTAAACTGAAAAAAACGTGGATTCAATCATATAATCTACTTAAATTCGTACTTTAAGAGTATAGTGTTTAAGAGTATACCCACTTTTTTAAATCATAATTATTGAAAGCTTAATCTTAATTTGCAGTGTTTGTTTTCATGATTCCTAGCCGAATTGGAACAACCAAAAGCAGCGTCACAAAACTTACACATCAACGGTCTTTCGCGGGTATGAGTTTGTGTGTGTCGCAAAAGAGATTGAAGTGTAGAAAACCTTTTCATGCAGATTATGCACTCGTAAGCTTTCTCAGTTTCATGCGTTTGGTTGTGCCTGGTTACACCACCTATTTGAGCAAACTCTGCTCCACAAACTCGGCAGTTGTATGGTTTCTCCCTGGTATGTGTGTGGACATGTTGTTTGAGCCGATCGAGAAAGTGGAACTTTTTGTCACAAATTACGCATGAGTAGAAAAATTGCTTCTCATGAACTGATTGTATATGTAAACGGAGTCCAGTATTACTGAAAAATTTCTTTAGACAAACAGTGCACTTGTGGAACTTTTCTCCCAAGTGGATCCGGATGTGGTTTGAAAGGTTTTGTCTATGCGCAAATCTCTTTTCGCAAATTTCACAACCAAATGGTTTATCACCTGTGTGGGTACGTAAATGGGATTCTAAGTTAGCGTTTTGTATAAACTGCTTTCGACAAACGTGACACTGGTAAGGCTTTTCTCCCGTGTGAATACGGATGTGATTATTAAGTGACTGGGCTGACCGTAACATTTTAAAACACACGACGCACTTAAACTTTGACACTTCCCCCAAATGTACATTTCTGACGTGTTTATTTAAAGTAAACCCGTGTTTAAATCTTTTGTTACAGTGTTTGCAACTAAATGGCATTTCCCCTGTATGAACACGTAAATGGGTGTCTAAATGAGCCTTTCGTGCAAACTTCTTGTCACAAACAGAACAGCGGTATCGCTTTTCTCCTGAATGAATAAACTTGTGCTGATGGAAAGAAAACCAGTGGGAAAACGATTTTGGACACACTCCACATTTATACGGTTTCTCGCCCGTGTGAATTCTTTCGTGACTTTTTAAGGAAGAAGTCGATGGAAACCTGTTTTTACATTTTTTACAACCAAATGGTTTCTCCCCAGTATGAAGTCGCAAATGTAGGTCTAAATGAGCCTTTTGTGTAAACTGCTTGTCACAAATGGGGCAGCTGTGACGCTTTTCACCAGAATGTATTAAGGAGTGCTGACTCAAACCAGATGAGTGGGAAAACGACTTCGGGCAAGATCCACATTTAAACGGTTTCTCTCCCGTGTGAGTTCGAAAATGGGATTCTAAATGATGCTTTTGTGCAAACTTCTTGTCACAAACAGGGCAGCAGAACCGTTTTTCTCCCGAATGAATAAGCCCATGGGTTCGCAAAGAAGATGAGTCGGAAAACGATTTTGGACAAGATTTACATTTAAACGGTTTCTCACCCGTGTGAATTCGTAAATGGGATTCTAAATGAGTCTTTTGTGCAAACTTCTTGTCACAAACGGGACACCGGTGACGCTTTTCTCCAGAATGAATTAAGCTGTGAATCCGCAAATAAGATTGATTGCTAAACGATTTTGGACAAGATCCACATTTATACGGTTTCTCACCCGTGTGAATTCTTTCGTGGTTTTTCAAGTGGTCAGAGCGACTAAACTTGTTCCCACACGTTTTGCACTCAAACTTTTTGTCTTCGTGTGTTAGCGCATGTTGTTTAAGATGATGTCGTTTAGCAAATGATTTTGAGCACACTTGGCACTTGTAAGTTTGGATTGTTTTGTTCACACGTGTGTCCTTGGAAGGGTTAGACCTTTCCTTCAGAATTTGAAGACGGTTCATCTTGAGAGTAGTCGGTTGCTTTTTTAAAGTTGTAGTCCTCTACGTCTCTTAACTTAAGTGATCGTCTTGACCTGCTTCATAAAAAGTCGTACATATTTTATGTTCCAAATCCAATTTGAGAAATGTCAACGTAATAAAAACAAGAAATGAGAAATCGTTACCTTTGGTTCTAATATTTATTTTATAATTATGTTGGATGTAATTTATAGCATTATTTTGCAAGTGATTGTTAGAGATTTGAAAATCAAACACAAGAGAACTTGTTACTAGAAACGCGAGCAGCTTTTTCACTTCTGTTGAAATAAACGAACAAATACGAACAATGAACAAAAAATTGTATTCATATAAAAATAGAACTAGAAGCACAAACCTATGTTTTAATACATAAAGAAATTAAACTTATAGGAATGTATATGGGGTATATGCAATATGCACAAAAGTGTTACGAGTACCTTGTAATGTACCCAAATTCACGAAACAGAAATAGACCTAAGTACCTTGTCTTGTTGTAGAAAGGTACCGAATGTTGAACACCTAGCAACCCAATCCCTTGAAAATCACTTTTTCCATGTTTGGTATGTAGCCCGTAGTTGAAAAAGTACCATGTAACTTCTTTATACTGCTGTACATTATAAGACTTCTTTTCAGCAACATTAAGACCGCTTCTGTACTCACTCTGTCCTACTTCCTATTAAAACTCTTTTGTTCTCATGTTGATAACGTTAAAAGTATTACACTTTGTCGGTTTGTTTACAATTAATTTGAATTGAATGAAAAATGCAATGAAATTTGCTTTATTTTCTTACTCTTGTAAAACTAAAAAGTCTCGTTTTGAAAACTGTCACATGTTTCATTAGAAAGCAAATTTTATCGTTGATTTGGTATTATTAACTTCTTATGAAGCAACAGTACGTTTTGACAGGCACTTTATGATTCCAAACGTACAGCTATATGTTAAAAGCTTATCAAAACCTCCAATCATTTGCCGAGGATAGTCTTCACATTATTAAATCTATTGCAAACAGAAACCTATACTTTTATAAATATATGCATCTATCAAGACAAAAGAAAAAGAACGTGTTGCAGGTTTTTCTGTCTTTCTTCATGTTCACTATTAATAAATACATTGAATCTTCAATGCTTCAATCAAGCTTGAGCTCGTTTCGTTGAGGTTGAGCTCATCCCTAATGAATCCGATTCTGATAAAATGCCTACGTTTGCTTCAATAATGGTTTGCATTTTTGTTAGTACGAACGGGAAGTAGCCGTGGTTAGTCATGTGGACACCGACGATATTCCACGCAGTCGGCAAGTAAAAGAGTACATGCTCTTATCGGGTTGTTTGTAGTTCATCGCTGTTTTTAATGTCCAGTAAGTTGGGCTTCGTATGTAAAAGGATGACCTTTGATAGGAAAATCTGTTTTGAACACCAGGTAAATTCTTCCATACGGAAACCAAGTTCCGATGTCCACTGGATCAGATGGCATCTCACAATGTTTCAAGTGGTGAACCATATTTCGATTTGGTACCTCATCCACGTCGCCAAATCCGAGAAGATCATTGTCACTGAATTCCCTTCAGCTGAAGACCTTTGCCATCTCATTCCATTCCGAGAATTTAAACCACCTTCTTTTCTCTTGAAATGTTTCAATCACATACGAACCATTTGATTTTCCGGCTTCCAGCCTAGGGCCATCATTTTTTTGGAGTTTCACAATTTTGGAGTAAAACACTTCGAAGCGTTGCTTTCACTTCAATAACTCCCTAGTGAGAGGCTTACTCACACCCAAAATGTATGTCTTGGTGGATTCGATAAGGAAAAAGTTGCCCACGAGTTGCTCCCGCTCTTTTAAATGCATTTCTAGCGTGTCAACATCAAACTCAAGTTGAAGTAGCACTGCAACTTTCCTCGGTCCGGTTTCCAGTTTCTTGCAGGGTGGAGCATTGAATGAGAACCGGAGTGTAGGTGGGGATTTTCAGGATTTGTTCATGTTCACTACTATTCTTGGCGGAGCAACAATCGACGGAGTGATGAGCCGTAACAGCGTTGAGCACCAATACGCGAAGCCAGTTGCATTGCTCATGCGGTTTTTGTAAGCGTGGTAAAGATTATTCCATTCATAGGCACGGAGCGTGTTTCTGCGCCTTCGATAAGCTCATGATCGGGTTGTAAGGCCGCGATGTAAACGCAGAAACGATAATTCAACTTTCAGTTCAAATGCCAGTACATTCGCAAAATCAGCACACTAACGCTGAATAATACTAATTCTAGCACAACGAATATACTTTAATTAGTATTGGAACAAATTAATTTATTAAACAACAAAACCAAATCAAAAGTAGCAATCTAATCAATTTACAATTATTCAAAAAGAGTAAACACAATCAAATCCAAAAACCAAAACTGACTTTTACACAGGATCATGCGATACTGAATCCAAATCCAATCTTTCCATGCCCTTTCACCTCAAAATCTTGCCGCCATTTCCTTCCCCGAAAACAATCAGAAAAAGATACTGAACTCTACATATACACAATATTCTAAATGAACAAAGGACATACATAGTACTATCTGTTCCTAAAAATCATACAAATACATAAAGATAAATTTAAGGCATGTTTCTCTCTTCTCTCTCAGCTACAGAGCGTTTTCACAAAGCTAATGTGAGTGGTACTTGATGACTCCTCCAAAGACAAGTCAGTGCACGACCGACCGCACAAGTTATCCCATTGGCTCTGTTACTAGGTACCATACAATTTTTTCGGACAACTTGTACATTCATTTGAAAAAGAATTCGGGTAACTTGAAGATTTGATTGTTGGTTGAGGTTATGGGTTACTTGTAACTTCCTTCGTCCCCAGCCTCAAATGGCATCTCCTGTATCCGTGACCATTTCCCGAAAGAAGCATAGTCTAAATGGCTTCTTGTTCTTGATGAAATCTATATAATTACACTTTTCACTGTATTCATTACCACGGCAATGGAAGAACCACTCTAGTTTTGAAATAAATCGAACGAAGCGTGCACGCACAACTGTAAAAAATTTGGCTTTGGTACACCCTGCTAGATTAATCAATAGCATGAGAAAGTAGATGAATGTTTATTGTAATGTCAGTTTACGTCGTACAAAGTCATTTGTCTCAATTTCGAGTTTATAATGAAAGTTGCGAAAAAAATATTTGTAAGCAAGCGACATTTTCATTTGACATGTTTTTATTAAACCATCTGAAGAAACTTCCATTCTCCCAAAGGGAGAATAAAATATTGACTTATAAGACTACACATGAATGTCGGTTTGATTGCTGATTAACCATATTCAACTTTCATTTTCAAGTTCACTCGAGCTTCATTAAAACAGCTTTTGAAGAGTTGCCTTCGTTAATGAATCCCATCGTTTTGTAACCGTAGCTGTTGAGAAAGTTTTTAATTTCTGACATATCGTCAATCTCCAAGCTCAAAACCTGAAAAAATAATTTGAATTCATGAAATGTATATATATTCAGATAATAGTGTAATGTAAAAAAAGTTGTCGTGTGGGTATTGTGTCAATTTAAACTTGACCTTGATTGAGATGGTGTCAAATGGAATGGTTTTCAAGACGGTCAATTCAGAACGCTCAAGCGCAATCCACTTCCGTCTGACTAATAGCTAGTAGTAAGGAATGCCAAGGGAAACACTGGACTTCAACCTGGTTGTATTTCACCTTCAGTATTAAGAAAGCCGTTAGTCACTTCCTCTTTTTTATCAATTGAATCAGCTGAATACGGTTTCATAGGACATACCTTAGTGGCTTTTTTCAGGTGACAAGCAGCAACTCCCTACCCAAGCGTTCCTCTGTTTCAATCGTAGTTGCTGAAGTTGTTAAGGATCAGCTTCAACCAGCAATCCATGATACACCTCAAGTTGAAGAGTGTTGGATTGAAACTCTCCATCATTCGCCCCAGCTTCCACAAAGAACATGTACCTCTATTAGCTTAAGGTCATGCAACAATAAATAAATAAATGTTTAAGCATTTCAACTTCCCTAGTCAAGTTAAGTGTTCTCGTGTGCTCAAACCTTGGGATTGGCAATGGTGCTGTGAGCTATTTGTACTTAATCAAATCCAAATCAAATTATTTTTAGCTGTTGCCACTCTCAAATGAATAGGATGTCATAGGCACAGCTCAACAATTTATAATCATAGTTTTTAAATGATTCTTTATAAATAAAGTAGAATAAAAAATTAATTAATAAGCCGTTTGCTTACCGACAGCTCATAGTCGAGTTTCAAATTAAAAGCATCGTGAAAAATTATCCCCAACATATTTTCATCTTTTTGTAACCATGCTCGTGAAGCAGTTATGTGACGTCGGCCTCTTTGTTGTTGTTAATTTCCACACTGATTACCTGGGGTAATTGATGACAATGTTCATCCTCTCGTATTGTGAATATAATTGGAAAATGATTCTAAACGAATCGAATAAGTTTACCCTAATGGAAACTTTATCAAACGGGATGGTCTTCAAGACATCGATATCCAAGCAGAGGTAGTCAACTTGGAGCTGGCCAATAGCTGATAATAGCGAGCACAATGGGTAGCATTGGACAGTCCGGCCTGTCGCACGTCTTGGTATGGCCGGCCTTTGATTAGTATTTAGTTGCATAATTTTTCTGGTGCGTGGTTTAAATAGATACAAAAAAAAATTTTGGGAACACTTTTGAACGCTAAATTTTTGATTTATCCAGAAATTTGTGAAAACATAATCAAATACAAAAGAAACATCATTTCTAGCTGGAATCTTTTGTTCATGATCAACCTATTTCGTAACAACAGGTCGGACCTGACGTGAAATTTTTAATTAAAATCTAACAGTAAGCAGATATTAATTAGAAATCAACAACTTGCTTTCTGCGTCTGCCTGCGGTAGGGCCTGTCGAGCGCCACCTTGCGACACCGTAAAATAGGCCCTTGATTAGACTTCAAAAGCGTCCCCATAATCATTTCTGGTCCCTATTCCCGCGAAGAACTCTTGAATATTTGAGAGTGCGACGTAGTGTTTGTGCATAGCTGCAGAATCTTCTTGTCCATCAACATCTTCCGGTGACCAAACCCAAATTCTTTCCATTTTTTCCTTTCTCTTCCCAGTTACCCTATGCATTCCCAATTTTTCTTCCGGTGATCTCACAACCGCAAAACAGAAGATTCTGCAGCCATGTGTTTGTGGCTCACAATTTTCACCTATTATTAATACCATAAGCACGAAACACAGCCACATATAATTGGCAAATACTTAATGATATTCTTAATAATGATATGATACGATACTTTCATTGGTTGGGCGAGAAGTGATAAGCAGCAGCTGGCAATACAAGCCTGCCTTCACTTTACGATTACCTCCTTGTAGGAAACGGGATCCGCTTCCACCAACAGTCCTGTTCATCCTGACAATAATTCGAAGGTGAGAGTGTTTGAGATGAACTCTCCATCAAAAGAACCAGCTTCAATGTAGAATCGTTTTTATCAGGGGCGGAGAAGTAGGGTGTGCTGAGTGTGCGGCGCACACAGGCCCAATGGGCCCGGAGGGCCCAAGGGGACCCTTAAGGAACCCGATAAAAGGTCTCAAATAGGCAATAAGTATTGCGATTGAAAAGGGTATGTTAACGTTACACAT
>JAQGAP010001016.1:0-23766 GCA_034697805.1 Orchesella bifasciata | reverse complement strand
CTTATGCCCTTGTAAATATGTACAAAGTAAAAGTGTATAGAATGTTTAGTATGTACATAAAATTCATGGAAGATTCTACTACTTACATACTTATGCAATACTACATTTATATTTATCTGGTTACTACTACAAGTGCTTGAACTTTCTCGTGGCTCGGTTGGTTTTCTTCTTGCATCAGACTTGATTTTCGGTTTATAATACGAGGTTGGATGGGTGTGATTGTATATACATAATACTGTAAATACGCATCATGCATATGATTAAATCCAAAAATCTTTATGGATGATTTCCCATTTCCATCTGCTTTACTTGTTGAAATGTTAAAAGTTATTAAACAAGATACCGTTTGCTCGTGTCTTGTTTTTTTATTGGATACGTGGTATGTGCAATATAGTGTGGATTGTAAATTGTAAATCTGTAATGCAAAAAACTGTGCTCTTCTGGTTCTAATGCCACGGAAAGCGATGGTTTGGTGTTTCATTTAAAACCGATTTCTTCACCTTTTTAGCTGATTTCTAACCATCTTCTTTTCCTTCAGTTTCTTGTGGTTATTGTGTGAACCCGCGAAAGAGAGTAAAAGTGTGTGTTTAGTTCTTTTATTTTTATTACGGGCTTTTCTGGGCTACATTGGCATGATTGAGATTGAAAGCTATTACGCATGAAACATAGCAAGAGAGCAGTTTCTGTTCCGTACTGAACCAATATACCTTTTTAATGGGCGACAAGCTGTAAAATAAACAAAGTAAGAGAGAGAACGCTCCGCTGGCTGCTGCCTTTACTAACAAATGCTTACAAAAAAACCAGTGCAGTTATAAAAAACAAGCAAGAGTCAGCTTAAAAAAGCCATAATATTAATATTATGACACTTCACGAAAACTGCTACTAAAACTACAAAACCCCTACAACCAACTCTCCCAGATTACATGGCATTATTCCCCAATGACCATTTTGACTTGTTAGTGGAGAACGGAGAAGAGTGCGAGTATTATCAAAAACATGAATTAACAGTGGAAATTGAAGAAAATTGGTTTATCTCATTCGTCCATTCAGAATATCATCTCGGCGGACCAGCAACATCACCGTCTTCGTCAGGTGGGCTAGGCCAAAATGTTGGACTTCCTTTGCAAAGATCAGCATCACTCAACTACGCTCATCATCGGGCGTCAACGAATAGTAATAATTTTCAACAAAGGATAGCATTTTCCTCGTCAGCAACATCCAATTCTGCTGCGACTGATATTGACAGTCAGATTCGGTTGATTGAAAGTCAGTTTGACAGCAATGAGAACATTGCAATGCAACATGAGCCACTGCACTCTGTTACCAACAGTTCTGTTAGTGACGCTGTCCCTGTTGCTAATAATTCTGCCGATGCCGCTACTCGTAGAATGCTGCAGATAGACAGTGCTTCATCATGTAAGTGAGCTGACGAATGAGAAACTTGTTAATTTCTTTTTTAATATTTTAGTTTGTAGCCCATAAGTATAAATTATTATTTGCAGTAGTTGCACATACTGAGCATGACCTTCTTAGTAAATGTCATACAAAACAGTTTTTGCTTTTATGCAGTTTTTAGTTTTGTCTTTTAGAACTGCAGTTTTTAGGCACTGCAATGTAAATGTAAAAGTTTAGTAGCATTATTATCATTTTCCTCTCGTTATTATATAGCATTTGTGTAAATTGCAAATTCGTGCAGACTTCAAAGTGTGCAGTGATACTCTGGTAAGCGTTTACCAGAGCTGTTTAAAGCATTTTTAGAATTAGAATAGCATTTTGTTTAGTTGAGTATAGTGTCTGCTTTTTACTTGCTCCGTTTTATATTTAAAATTTGTAATTTAGTGTTTAGACAGAATCCATGTTTGAATGACTGAATACTTAATAAGTTTTGAATTTACTTTTTTTGCAATATTGCCCAAGTAGTAGTTAGTTGAATGCCAAGGTCTATATTGAATCGCATACTTACTTACTACCCACATAAATCACGTGTGGGTCCTTAACTGCGTGGTAATAGAATAATAACAGATATTTTAGTAGATGCAAAATCACGCTTGCCATAAAGTTTGCACATGTTATAGTTCACAATAACAGTCACTTTCATGATCTATATCACACTGGGTTCGGGAAATGGTTTAACACGTTATAAATAACGTTCTAATGATATAACGTAGAAAAAAAAGTAGTTTTGCCGTGAATTGGTTATCCAATTTCTTTAACCATGTACATAAACAGTTTAACTCTGAACAGAGTTCTCAACTTGTAGAATTTCCAAACAAGGATTTGATTCGAGTGCTAACTTACATGAATTCTCATAATTTTTATCGAACCATTTATAATAGTGTAAATAGTTTGTAGCAAAAAAACGGATGGATTTTAAAAATCAAGTTATGAAACGTTGAGTCACGATTTCACTTTCTCCTTTTGAGTGTGCTCAGCCAATTGAGTTTGTTTAGTAGCTCACACGAATAGAGTACACAATAAAATGTGTTTTCTTTTTGTCGAAGAGGCTCAATAAATTTTATTTTTCTATTGAAACTTGACAAACAGCTTCCCCAGTAAAGTACGCCGAGTCAGAGGTAAACATCCATTACAGAGCCCCTGTGAGATTTGAGGAGAAGGAGTACATTAGCGAAGAAGAGCTGCGACAGAGGCAGGAGATTGCTATGAGAAGATTCTACGAAGAGCAACGACAGCGGAAGTTCCTTCAAGAGATTCAAGACATGGAAAACCGACGGCATATGGATAACTTCACGTAAGTTTGCCCTTCCCAGATACATCTACTTAAAAGGAATTTATGCATTATTTACAATGGATGCTGAGTACCAAAGTTTCCTTCGCAGAATTCTAAACGTGCTTTTGCATTTCAAAAAGACAAAACGTTCTTTTACTTCCTAACTAAATGTGTGTTTTGGTAGGCGTTTGTCGGTGGGTGTCTTGTAAGAAATAATGAAACTTTTTTAATGTTAGCATGCAAATCAATGACTGGTGTGGATTTATTTAGGTAACTTGCGTTGTTACTACCAGTGTCAGACATTCAACACTTTGCAATGACAGGCAGACAGTCTGAAAGATTAATATTTTTTCTATCAAAGCTACAGCACTGTCGTTTGCTGTTTTAATCATAGAAAAAGAAGAAGAAAAACCAGATTTAATTTAGAAACAGAAGCCAAATACAAAATGAATGGAACTCGAATGCAGAATGTGAACTTGTGAAGCTTTAAGACACGCTAGAATGTTCTGAATCCAGTTTGATTTGAATTAAAATATACCTTATCCTTGTTTCTAAAGACATTTTTATGAATTGCCAGTTATTTTGTTGACGCACGAAAAATCTTGATTAGGAAAATGCAATCAACTGTGGTATACAGTAGCAAACAAGCATCCAGAAAACAATTTACTTATCATAGAAAGCACAAGTTAAAACCAAAACAGCCATCATCGCTTATATTTATGTTTACTTGTTTTCCAGGCCATCCCAGAAATCACCTATACCTCTAAATAGGTACGATGACGTCATTGATGAGCTTCCAAAAGGGAGATGGAGAGAAAAGACTCCAGAATCTAAAATGGGAGCTAGAGCACTGTACAATTTCCAGGCACAAAACCCTCGGTAAATACAATCTACGTTTGTCGCTCTCTGTATCTGATGACATGCATGAGTTATTTTTATGTTGCACATGGTTGTAATGTGCCCACTCTGCTTTGTAGTCTTTGAATGCGAGATATATGGTTTGTTTAGGCTCTTATCATTATTATATGAACGGCAACTGTGCGAGCAAACTGGTTTTCAATTTCAGCTTAAAATATCAATTCCGAAAATGCATTACCTATCCATGAAGTCGACGTCAATGCTTTATTGTATTTTGTTGATTATGAGCTGCTACTTTCACTTACTCAAAATGAATCTTAGTCATGTAGTCTCAACATGAGGAGGAGGAAAGTGCTCATGATGATGATGGTGAAAGTTGTTGACGACAGTGAGGAGGAAGCAATTAATGTCATTTATTATTGGCTTGTAGGGAGCTGAGCTTTCGCAAAGGAGACATCCTGTTCGTTCGCCGAAAAGTGGATTCAAACTGGTATGAAGGAGAACACAATGCTGCTGTAGGCATATTTCCGTGCTCTTATGTTGAGGTAAAGCTGTCATTATTTTTTTTGTACAAAAAGCTTTTTTCCGAAAAACCCTTTAATCCTGTCTGTTTCATTTACGTAACAAGTTTCACATCAAATAATATAATAATATGCTACAACACAAGTATTCCTTTAAGTTACTAGCATCATTCAATGGTCCTAATTTTTATCTAAGGTTTAGTATCTCGGTTTTGATTCAAACAGCGTGAAATTGGCTAACGTTGAGAATAAAACTTTTGTAACATCATCTTTGTAGTATCTTGCGTAAAATCTACTGGAGTAGCTGGGAACATTAAAAACTAAATTATTGATGGTCTGATTCTGACTTCGGGACAATGCTGAAGATTTCGTTTCCGTTTTAACTATGGTAGGAGCTCGTGTGATACTTTTGAGTATTACTCGAGTTTGAGGTCCCAATCCATAAGGGTCAGTTCGTTGCACGTTGAGGAAGTGCGTCCCTTTTTTACTATGAAACGCGAAAAGACAAATACATATGGCTGTAGGAAACGATGCAGTTACTAAAGTGGGCCAAATGTGCCTCTCCAAAGCTCAGTGCATCGGATTAGAGCACATATATATCACATTAATCTTTTCATTATAGTGGATGAGGTAGAGGGACAATAATATTTATCTCTGACAGTGGTGATTTACAACACTTTCTATAGGCTTCTTTTGTTGATAGCGTTTTGGACTTACTTTCTAGAACAATGTTCTCCCATAAATGCCATATCATCTCCAATACACTCGCATTGATTTCTTGTGAATCGCTCCCAGCTCTCGCATCTACAACTTGGGAAAGCAAATGGTGATCCAATTGACTCAGCAAAGTAAAATATTCCTCTTTCGTGACTACAGTAGAATTCTATTTGCAAACATTTGGAGAAAGTTGCGTTACTCACACACACACACACAAACTCAGGTAGAATTTACAACGTAAATCCAAATGCTTATCACAACCATAACTTGACTGACCTTTTGCTGTGGCCGGTAACTTTGGTGGACAACTGGGTTGTCTAGAACCTCCTGCTGGATAAAAGTCTACATGTCCTATTGGTTCTTTAATACCAAGATGGGCTTCTTGTCTCGAGAAAAAGTTGCCTCCGTCCACATGAATCACATCAACAAATCTTGCATCGGTCTTGTCTAATCTGCGTTTCGGGTTGTAGTTGAATGGCTTCGCATAGAATGGACCGGCCGGATCTAGTCCTGTCGAGACAATATTTTGTTGTTCATGACAAACAAGGAAAAAGAGCAGCAAAAGGTACCCAGTTGGCGTAATAATTATATTTGTGAAAACCTGTGATCCTGCCGATGCGACCACCAAGTCTTTTTCCAGCAAGCCCTGCCACGTGAGCGCCCCAAGAATGTCCAATTAAATGGATTGACTCAAAGGGTGTTCCGTGGTTGTTTAAAAATATTAGGAAATTGGCCAGTCTTTCAGCTACAATGTATTCTCCATTATTTGTCAAGTAGCTGGTGTGCATTGCCAGCTTGGTCCAGTCTACCAAAATAAAATTGACATCGGCAAAGTCTATGTATGCATCGCGTACGATCGCAGTTTCCTTGTCGAGACTAATTTCATTTGATCGGTGATTGGAACCATGAAGAAAGACCTTTGTTAGCCGACGATAGTCGAAGTAGCTGGAATATAGGGAGCGTCTATCCCATACTGTTATCTCTTGTGCTAAATATGGATTTCCTCTGTAATAATAATAATAATAGCATTATGACTTTATTAGTATTTCTTCAAATGTGGCAAATTGTTCACATAAAGTAATACCTGGTCCATAAACGAAATCTTATTGCGTGGTTTAGGTCGTATATTCCATTACGCACAAATCCATCGTCTATCCTACTAACTTGGTTCGGATCATTGTGAACGGAATATTCACCAGGTCCTATCAAATGTAGTAAATTGCAAATATTATTATTAAAAACTAGGAAAACAAAAATTAAATTATTGTCCTAAATATAATATTAAACCGATACCTAACTTTAAATTTGCTAAATATGAAAGCAGAAAAGTCAAGAGTGGTTTCACAATCATTTTGAATTTTAATATTGCAATGGCAGGTGAACTACAATAATATCAAATATCCGACTCCAGTGAGGGTCTGACTAGGAATAGACGTTGAAAACTTTTGAGTTCAGGATGAGATCCTCAAAATTGTGGATTTAAACAACCACCATCTTCTACTATTCCAGCGTTCTTCATGATATTTTCCGTAATTTCCGGAACTATTAATCAACCAATTTCTTTTTAAACATGTATTTTTTCAGTTCTTTAACCTCTGCTCCAAACTCACTGTCAATAACTAAAGTCTTGAACTCAAGTAAAGATCAAGCAAAGCCTGCTTTACTTGTCACGCAAGTAGTTCCATTCCATCCAGTATTCATTCGATGATGAACAAACTAGCAATGAAATGGTAGATCAATCATTATGTTTTTGTACATAACATACCGTATGAGCTTTAGATTTGCAATAGTATTCCACATGTTTAAATACACACTTGAAATCTTTCCATGAGAAAATCAGCTTGGTTTTGGTTGGAGTGAAGGTGATGGTGATGTGATGTAATAGTAATATAACTACCAGCTTATCATATCATATCTGAATGGTTCTTGTAGGCATGCGATGCATTCGATGACTCACAATGCCACCTTCCTTGTCATGTCCATTTTTATGGATTTTTTACGGATTTCACCCTTTGGCCTGCAACTCTTGATTGTGATCATGACCGTGAATTGTTCAGTAAAGTGCTAGCGAGAGTTTCGTGAGAAGTTTTTATTGCTGACTTCCTTTGTTGTTGCTTAATAGACCTTCAAGACTGGGCACTGGTATGTTATGTACGTGTTTCGTATGTAAAATGCATAATGAGAAAATGATATAAGCACAAACAGCACAACAAGATAATGAGTACATATAAACGAGTATAGTACAAACAATGCAATGAGGGAGAGATTAAAATGTATGAACCTGGAGAATGCGTCAATATACCAATAAAAATTGCAAGTTTAATTAACCTTTCCCCTCGCAGTATTTATTCTTCTTGCATGCATGGGTGTCATTATAATTAGGAGCATTGTATTGTGCGGCAACTACTGAACTGAGGTAGGATGATGGTAGGAAGGTCTTACCACCCAAAGTAATTTACTTTTGCTTACGAGGAAAACGAAAGGAACTAATTTTTGCAATCTTCCCTAGCAATTCGCTTATAATTAAGTACGTTCTCTTCTCTTGTAGATAATTCCAGCCTATGACGTTGAGCGTGCCACGCCACGAATTTCTAGCGAAGGACAAGCAAAGGTTCGGTTCAATTTCACAGCAGCCACTCCATCAGAAATGTCAATAATCAAAGGGGAAACTGTGGTGCTAACAAGGAGAGTGGATGCCAACTGGTATGAGGGGCGAATTGGATCTCGTCGGGGTATCTTTCCAACTAGCTACGTTCATGTTTTAAAGGAACCAGGAATGGACTTGACATCTTCTTCCTCAAAGTCACCAAAGCCGATCGGTGCTCCAGCAGCCCATAGTCTTGTCACGCAGAATGGTGGTGGGATCTACAGTACATCAAGGCACAGCTATAAACCGAATGAATACTCACTCACCACTGATTTGTCAAATGTAAGTTGATGTTATCTTGTAAAGCTTCATATTGGTATAGCGGAAATTATATTTGCATGCTTTGGGATGTGTAAAGGAGAAGGTACCGTCTTGCCTTTGGGTTTATCGCGTCTCGTGTCATATCTCTGTTATATCTGTGCAATCTTCATCACCATCGAAAACATGATTGCGATTGTCATCAGTCACATTCATCATCACCATAAACTATACCATGTAATCATTCTTGCCACTACTGCCACGAGAAGGCTTGCAACCATGTTTATTATACGGGATGTTTTAATGGATGTTCACTGTTTGAAGGTAGCTTTATAAGAAAATGTTGATGTTTCCCCCTATTTTGTTGTTTCTTTTTGACATACTTTCTGCTGAGGGGATTGGATTCTGGCCATCCATAGCCTTTTGATGTTTCATGTGTTTATCAAACATGGGTCACTATAGTTCATTTTATGTTGAAACCAGCTGCTTATTGTCTTGTTTGCGATTTCCTTTAGATTGATGCTTTCAACACTGCACACTCCTCCGTTCCTTCAGGTCAACATCATTATCGGAAGGAAAACATCCTGCAGCAACAACATCTAAATACTACGAGTAGATCCCAGTCTGATCCAGCAAGGAATAGATATGCTCAGAATTTGACCATTGATACCAGAATTGAACCTATTCCGTAAGAAATATGCTTTTTTGCAAGTTTATGTGTTTTTCACATTTTCTCTTTTATTTGCCTGTTGTAAATCCCTTTGTCCAAACCTGAAACCATTCCCTGCCGCTCGCATTCACGGTGCACGTATATGTATGCTCACAGCCTCTATATATATTTGCCATTTTTTATTCCCTTACAAATTTCCAAAGAAAAAAAGTGTCGGATGTGTTTGAGAGATGGACGAGCGAGGATACAGGAATTTATTTGGGTTTCGTACAGTGCAAACAATACCATGAAATGTTTTACTCCAAGCCTTTGTAATTTCAGGTTGTATGTAAAACTTTTTATTTTGGAAATGCCAACCAAAATGCTTTTATTTGAATTTTGTTTGTGTTCACTGCTTACCAATGTTTACTTTGGAGAGTCGACGAACGAATTCAGGGCTTGCAGAATTTTTCCTGCTCTCAAACTATAAAACTTGCACGTTTGTATCACTTATGCATCTGCATGCATGGCATGGAATTTAGAAAGCATTTGATTTGAATGAACCTTGCAAGAGATGGTTTTTATAATTTCATGTAACATTCTGTCCAAGTTTGCTTAAACTTTGTGCATTTGAACTCACACACAAGTATGTACCTATAATCAATATCGTAGTTATATAGGTACTTCATTTTGTGTCGTTTCTAAATTTTATTTCCAAGCAAATCGTGACTGTGGTGCAAATTAATGAGTTAGAATAAGTTAGGTATAGTACATTATGTTAGTCCTTTTATAATTCCTTTGATGTTTTGTTATGTTTTGTTTTATACAAACGTACCGTAAATACAAAGCACGCTTATTTAATGAAAATTTGTGGCCATTAAACTTCCTGTTTTCCAAATTGAGAAAAGCTTAACGAAAAGAAAAGATAGAAAGATAGTGACCCTAAAGTACCTTAATATTATTTTGATTTAGAGCACAGCATTTGTTAGTCATTTTAGTAGTTTACTAAAGCAGCAAACCCCCCCAACGTATTGGAATGCCCCATATTCTGAATTGTATAATTTTACCCTTTCTTTCTGTGAGTCATTTAATAAAGTCTCCGATGCCCATTATATTAAACTGTTTAATGACTCTATTTTGCAATCTGAGACTTTTTCCCAAGAGCATCCATCCAGCATTATTGCGGAAAGTTTTTATCTATGTTTGTTAATCTATAGAGCTCTGTGAACAAAAAGCGGTCTATCGAGTTTTGTCAGGGATTATGTTTCTTCAATTTGGAAGGAAAAGTTGGAGTGAATGTGATCTGGTAAGAAATAGGGAGTTTGTAACAACTGACTACGATTACAAGATTCGTAACAGTCTATTTCCATGTTCTTCTATATGTGGTGGTTTAATTCTGTGGAAGTTGTTTTAAGGCTTGTGAGACTTACTCTGCTTTTATTTACTCGTAAGAGGGATTTACTGGTGAAAAATTGCTTCTGGTTCAGCGTGATTGCTTCTGTCTGTTATTGCGAAACTCTTTCAACATAATATATAACTAAGGAACATAATCTGCGTATTTGCAACAGTAACTTGGCATTGTGTGTATTGAGAAACACACTAAATAATAATTGTTTTCTATCCTGTTCCTTATAATTCAACAGGTATAGAGCAGTATACAACTACAAGCCAGCACACGAAGATGAACTGGAGCTGATGGAAGGGGATGTGGTGCACGTTCTGGAGAAATGTGATGACGGATGGTTTGTAGGCACATCCCAAAGAACAGGCCTTTTTGGAACCTTTCCTGGCAACTATGTTGAACGCATTTACTAAAAATAACTTAACCAAACCCATTTGAGAACTAGTGAACGTCCATGAGAATGACTGAAGATGAGAAGACATGGATAGATAAATAGATGAGTTGTCTGTTAGCTGAATTCAATTTAGATCCTTTTTGAAAGACAGAATTAATTTCGTGCTATACGACATTACATACACACACACATAGCATCCTCAACTCAACTAGTTTTTTGGAACTAGGCTTTCCTTCTGCTTTAAAGTTCTCACAACGGTCACAACTCAACAAGATACGTAAAATATATGCAATAATGTAGATTACAAAATTTCGTCGTGACTGACACATTCGTCTTGGCTGTTGTAATCTTGTAGGGCTAGTAGTAGTAGCATCACTCACCAGATTCGTCATTTAATTGAAAGACATGAAGAAGAGTGTGTGTGGAAAATTAAATTGCCACACCTCATCTCGGCATTAGTGCTTTACTTTAAAAAAAAAAAAAAGTCTGAAGAGCGTATTTTTGCATTTTCAAGTCATGGATAATACAAAACCCTTTCATAATGCGGAAAAAAACATACTATAATACACAAGGATGTTAGAGATGAAAAGAAAGGAAGCAGATATACAGGGATGCAATACTTTGCTTTGAGCTTTACCTAATACGTTCATATACCATGGATTCATACTAACAAGACTCTACATCCGCCTCGTCGTCACAATAAAATCTCAGTTCATAAAAGGCCTATACCCAGTGATTTATGTCTAATCCATCAAGGTAAGGATTCAAGGCAATGTTATGTCGAGTCAAGCAAATTTTTCTCTAATGTACTCTTGTTTTTAATTGTTCTTGTCATACAAAACCATATACTTCCCACGATACGTTCAACGTGTTTTAAGAAAATACATTATTATATAGATAGGGATTTGTTGAAAGTGTGCTGGCATGCTGTCTTTGTTGTACATTTATTGAGGTTCACTCACGTTCATATATTATTATGAAAATGCGTACCGTTATACCATATTATGACATCCAAACTGCCTGGTTTGCCTATTTATCTTTAATTCTGCAGTTATGGAATGGAGGCTGGAGTGAGTGTTTCGTAGCCATTAGATTATGTAATGTCTAGGGTAGACCCATATATCGCTTGCCTTGCCAAAAGTGTATATTGATTGGATAAAAAATTGGCAATAGTTGAGTCGCATAATGGCCTTGTTTACCAGATGCCCCTATACACCAATCTATGAATGCTGCAGAAAATATTAGGTTTTTTCGTATCTTATCTGCATTTGCAGATAGAGATGCTAGTTACTTTTGATTTTTTTCACACACGTTGGTCGGCTGGTGAACCTCATGCATGCATGTAAAAAAATGGCTAAAAACTTCACGTAATAATATGATTATTAGACTGCTGGTACTGTTGCAAGTGCATTTATTCAAATTATTGACAATGGATTGCATAATTAACATAATGACGAAGCTTAGAATATATATTAGTGTTTCGTTATTGTTATATATAATATGATAATTATTATAAACGACTATGGGAATTGTTGAAAGTTCAAAGGTCACGGTGCATTAGAACTTATTATGTAAGTAGGATAGTACTTTGCATTGCACATAAATATAAATACAAAGTTAAGTTAGAATGATGAGTAAAATGCATAAAACATTCAGTAAGGAGGAAGGCAGATGTCAAAAACAAGTGTATGATTAAATTTAATAAAAAAATAGCTAATTTTTAAAATGTGTGGCATTCACACTATCTTCCTGTTATAGCTATTTGTTAATTAACAAACGAGCATTTTCTGGAATTGTTTATAATGTAGATGCACAAAAATTACATAAAGTATGCATATGTGTAAGGTCCATGAGCGGGTATTATTAATAGTAACCACTTGAGAGCAGCTACTATACCAAAGAATTGTAGTTTAATACTGTACTAATATTAACGTATGTAGGATTTAATGTAGAAAAATATATTTATGTTGAAAGCACGTTTGCGTTGAAATTTTACGAGTAGGTAGGTAGGTAGTAATTAGCCAATTTCCAGTCTGCATCATGCGACTAATTTGGCCATTGTAAGTCAATGTAAGTCAGGTGTTCCTCCATAATATTGCATTGTTCCAAACGATCAGATTCGTAGTGCGTTGACTATGAGCACATTATATAAGCATATGTATAACTCTGCCTTAAATTAGAAAAGAAATTGAAATACGCTTTGTCATAACATAACCATGTAACTTGAGTAACTTCCTATTTGCCGCATACGAGCATTATTGGAATTTGGAATCCTAAAAAGAGAAATTTTATATAGAGAAACTCGTACAAAATTCTGCACCAAACCAAACAGCTTACTTAATGCACTTAACACACTAGCTATCACGTATACTACACTTCTTTCACAATCAGAATGTAACAGAGTTGAGGAGAACTTACAATACAATGCCACGCAGAACTTTCGCTCTGCAAGTTTGCCTTCTTGAGAAACGAGAAGAGTTTTTTATTTGCTTACATAGCCCCACTAGTAATATTATGCCCACATTGTACTCTACGCAATGCTGAGTATCACAAAGAAAAGTATAAACATTATTGCATGACTGAAACATGGTTATTTTGGACGGGTGCCTTGTATCTTAATGTTTGGTGCGTTCCCTAAATTTTTGTTTCCATTTTAATATGAATGAGCTGATTGTGAGAAGGAGTTTGGAGTGGAGTAAAACAATACTGTTATATTTGACATTATACATACATACACTTGTGCTATTTGTAAAAATCCTTCACTTTCTCCTATCGACAAATTAATGAATAATCTTACAAATCCCGTTGAACTAAAAGTATTACTACTGATGATTGATAACGACCGGTCTACACTAGTACTATATTATGGAGTAGTTAAGATTTAAAAAATGTTGGAAAGGATGATATTATGAATAAAGTTGGAAATTTGATGAAAATGAAAGTTTATTCGACAACAGGTTTATTGTCTTGCAAAACAAAATTCGTTTTATTTGTCATTCGTTCTCGCGAAATTAACTGATATGATGTAAAATACACAGTCAACTGAAATTGGGTGCATCCTAAAAGAAATCATTGTCGTCATCTGCCCCTTGAACCCTTGGAAGATATCATTTGACGTAGGAACAATTATTCCGTCTGCTTTTCGTATTGCTGGGTATAAAGCACTATAATTCGTACGGTGGCTCGAGTTGGAGTACAAAGATGAACTGGATACGTTTTGGACCGCATAAAAATGCTTGGAGGTATTGTTATTATTATAAATGTATGTACTTCATACTTATGAATGTATTCGTATTACAGATTTGTCAGAAGTTTTGGCGAAGGTAGGTAGGATCAGTTTAGTTTGCACAATAGTAATTGGAATGAGATGAGGGCAATCACTTCTACAAGATGACATATGTTGCGCAATGTTCCAGCAAAAATATGTTGATCTGCAACGGAAGTGAGGTGAAAATATTGGAATGAGTTATCAATAAGGTGGACCGAGGAAGATCCGCTTCCCACATTACAATTTGGCGTGGAACAACATTGTGAACAAACATAGCTGGAATGAGTTAAAATATAAAATTAGAGTCATACATAATATGAAAAGTATTAAAACATCTTCATTGAAGGTAAGATTAATCAACTTACAGTCTCGTCCGCTCTCCCATTACAACACACCCATTCTCACACTTCTGACTGCAGTTTCTCTTGATGGAGAAAGTTTTCATTGGAGATGTGGTACCATTACCGTACGTTGAAGTGAATGCAAATTTTTTCACCTGAAATTGATAGGATTAAGAAAGACGTATGATAATTTGATTACTGTTGCAACTACCCTCTTCAGCATAATAACTTACCACACACATGGTGTAGTCAACACCACAGGTTTGTGGAAACCCTTCAAATAGATCACCGGATTCAGTAAAGTTAAAACATTCAGGACTGGATTCTGAATGGCATACGTGACAGGTTAAGTGTTTGACAAGTTTGGTTTTTGACTTTTCTATCATGGTGTCGATTGGCTTGGAATTAGTTGCCTCAATCTGCCAAGCTAAAGGAAAATAAATGCAACTTTAATTTACGTTCAAAATAGTGATCGCAGCTAAAAATATTTTGTTGACTAATTTTAGCATTATAGATTATTACTCTACCTAGATGTACGAGTAGACAAAAACTTAGCACCAACAGATTTGTACTTAACGGCAACTTACGAACCATTTTGAATGAATTTTTAATACTTTGAGAATTGGTTTAAAGCAGTCAAGTTTCATTGAGTACTTTAATATGTGATACAAATATTTATATTTAGTTGTGCAAAAAGGAGTGAAAGTGGTGTATGAACTGGGACAACTTTAACTTTTCCAGATGACTCGATACTGCGCATGCAGTACACAGTCTTGAAGCAGTCGGTCGGCTACTTGTCGGAAAGTACGAATCAGTCCGTATATGTTCATAGTTTTGTCTTGATATCAGAGACAACTTGGATACATAAAGGTTGTAGATAAAGCTCAAAAGAAAGTAGCATTTAGGACAGTCTTCTTATGAAGCGTGTTGATTATGATTTATGTATGTATCTCTATGAAAATGCTACTTTCTCGTGTTTGATTCAGTGCTTGTAACACTTCTTCTCACTTTAGCTGACCGGTTAAATGAAAACTTTGACATCTTGTTCTTATTCCTGTGGGTTGGTTGTATACATTTTAACTAGACATATGTCCATGTCCAGTCCAGGTCTCATGCACGTTCGCTTTTTAATTACTAAAAATTCCTTGCGAGCACTTAAGCTGAAGACGTGTTTGATTGAATCTTGAATCTGTATTTTTTTATCTATAACCCAACCAAATACCAACACTCTTTGATAAGTAAAACATTTTTTAAAAACGTCGGAATCACCGAAACAAACTAATGACTCCATTGGTTTGATGGTTTTATCGTAATTAAGGCAAGAAGAAATAACCACATTGGAAATGGGTGGTTTTACGAACGGGACTTACTAAACTTGCAAGAGATTTTAGCCCGTAGTAGTAGCGCAGTAAGAACGTATAATCCTTACTTCGGTAAAGATTACTTCTCCACATTAGCTACAAATATGTTACATAATAGTGAAAGGTATCATCAAGTAGAAATCATTTGGATACATCACATGCTATACTTTAGCTGATTTATCGCCCCCACATATTACATAAATAGGGGTATGTCTAATGAAGAGAAAAGGAGATCATCAGGAAGTGGAAAAGCTGAAAGAGTACTGCTACAAGTTCTTCCTTAGCTTAGAACGAAAAATATGAAGACAAATAATCTAGTTCCACTTTGGCAACTCGTGTGCGTTTAATATCATTTTCAGGTGTCACGTAGACATTGTGGCTTACCTATAAATTAATACCCAGAAGCCACTGCAACTATCAGAGCTACCAGTAAAACTTCATTTATTCTTCAAATTACCATAAATTAACTTTTAGTGAGAAAAATACTTCACTGCTGTCAGTTTCTTACCACTGGTAGGGAATTATACTGCCGTTGCAACACAAGGAACCGATGCTACTTTCTACTACAGAAAAGGAACTGGCCGTGCTAAACCAGACAGATGCTCCAACATTGCAGAGCATTGTAGTTCTACAAGCTCTCTAGCTCTTGCATTCCTTCTGGGGAAATGTAATACACGCATATTACAAAGAAAAGGGCTGACATTCCATGACCTCGTACCTATATAGAATGCATGCCCGCCTCGAGAGAAGATTGCCTTAAAATAGATTCCGCTCAGCTTCATTCGAACCGACTGGGCTGGGCTTGACGATGAGCTGTGTGAAAAGCATGAAAAGAAAGTAATAACTTCAGATGACTACAGTTATGTTATGACTAGATCAGCTTAACGGAAAAGGGAATAGCACAGCGGTGGAATTTTTACAATAGCCTGCCTTATCAGCAACTCAACCATCATAATCACGACTGTTGTGAATATAACTAGCATTATGTGGCTTCTCTATATGGTAGCCGTAGTCCCATGACAGAAATCTAATTTGTGTGTGTATACCTCCTCCCATTTGGCGAAGAATGGCTTTCCATTCCATGGAAATCTAAAGGAATTCAAATGCAACTTGGTCACTTGTCAGAATTATAACTTGCTCTTAGTACCTACAACACAAGCTTATGAAGTAATTTATTCACGGCACTCGTAGGGATGCTTTCATTTTTCGTTGCTTGTCCCCTTTTATGAATAATAAAGCGGGGATGGTTGCATCCAACTCTGAGCCATACAGTTTCCTACTACTTCTCTGGGGAAAGTTGACATTCCAAAGCATAAAGTTGGTTCGCAATATTCGTACTGCTATTAAATTGAAAGCGATTTCATTTTACGTTTGCTGGTCCCTTATGTTATATTAATTTACATGTTTTAAATACATTCACGATTTAGCTAACGATCGTATGTGCAGGATATAGACGGTGAGAATATTGAGAACAAACTCATTAGTACCTAAACTGTATATTCTTTGTTTCTTACTTCATGACACAAGTTCCTTGATTTACTTCATTAACTGTGCGGATTGTAATGATACATGTTTCTCAAAAGTTCTTACTCATCCAAGCAGAGTTTAGTTTGATCTCATATAACTGCATAATATACTCTCGTTCGTGTAATGAAGAACATTTTTTTACAGTAAATACTTTCATCAGCCAACAACACACTGTAACTTTTAGATATTGTAGAAACGTGGATAAGGGGTTGCAAACGAAAGTCAGACTAATTTTTTTTCCAATTCTATCAAGGTTGCAGGTTCCATCCGAAGAACAGAGAAACAATTTAATAGAAACGTTTGGTTTCCGTGAGCATGACAGATGTTTCAATTACCAAAAGCCTTCGTGGGTTAACTACATTTTTTATCTAGAAATAAAAGAATTATGTAATTACGTAGAAAGACGATCGTTGATTTCACAAGTCGTTTCTTTAAGGTGGCGCACCTACTTTCATTTCCGTTCTTCCTACAAAACTGGACTTTTATTATGTATCTCAGATCAGCTTTCGATGTCTGGCTTCAGCTCAACCATAACATTTAGCTTTCAATAAACCTTTTACATTTCTCTTTTTAAGAGACTTCTGAACTGTGAACGGGACGAGAATTGGATCAGAATACCAAGTAAAGTGAACAGGAAGCTGCCTTCCTCCTATCCACATACGTATCAGCCTCTCCATTATTTCACTTTTGTCAGTTGTTATCTCAGTGAATTCCCTAGCAGAATGGAAAGACTGAAATGGGATTTCTTGGAATCATTAAAACATCCAGTTTACTCCTATTCAGCAAGGAGCTATTAATCGATAATCCTTAAATTTCTATTGAATAAATTTTATGTACAGATATTGCATGATGTCAGTAAACGGTTGGATGCGAACAGAAACCCGAGTTGGTTTTTGATAAATAGGTGTGGTTATGGATCTCTAGCTTGGAAAGTTAAAATGATCCGACGCACCCGTGAATATACAAAATAAGTAGCGGATCTAAAGAATTAGTCACGTTTAGCTTAAGAAACTCCATAAAGTAAGTGCACTACTCCAGATCAATACATTTATGTATTGACTGTATAACTGACAACATGTGTTGTATGAATCTATGAACTTCTTTCCTTTGTGAGCTCTTTTTCAGCTTACTCTACAAATGGTACAGACTTCCCTGGAAATTGTGTGGAGCTCTAATGTAGCATCACTTTGATTTCAACACAACGACTTGCCAATTTAAACCATTTCTAGTAGACTTTACAAACATAAATTAATTTTTAAGGGATTTTTAATTACTTTTAATGCATAATAACCTTAAACACAACAGGTTGCATCAATTAAAGGCATTTTTTTAAAATTAAAGTGCTACAACTTTATTAAAGGTTGCTTACAAACTTCCAAGCCCACTTCAAATTATTTTTTTCGTAAGATAAGACCCAAGGATGTCTTTCAATTTTGATAGTACTGCTCAATTACTACTTCTTGTGTGTTGTTTCATTCATCAGTCTGTTAGTAGTGCTTCTCGACGATTAGTTCTTGTGTATTGTGTTATTCATCAGTCTGTTAGTAGTGCTTCTCGACAATTAGTTCTTGTGTATTGTGTTATTCATCAGTCTGCGCTACTTCCATACCGACAATGGAGGCCGATTTGGATCGTGTTGCTAACTTGCAGTCACAAGCAACCGTGGAATCTCTGGGAGCGTTTCTTGGACCGATCGACACAGCTGCTGGAAGGATCGAAGCAGATCGTCGAGCGCTATTTTTCTTCCAACGGAATGGATTGCTACCGGACTCAACCTATTGTGTACAGTGCGGATTTGTCTTTGGAGACGGGGCAGTGTGTGGATTGAAGATGGAACTGCAAGAGGATAACGCAATTTCAACCGGATACCGATTTGTCTGTGATGGACCTCACCCAACAACCACAGTGGACCTGAGGACGAATACTCTATTTGAACAAAACCAACTGCGATACTTTCAACTCCTTAAACTCCTGATGTGCTGCTTTGAAGAAGTTCCTTTGAAGAAGGCCGAAGCTATCTCAGGTGTTTCCAACGAGGCAACTGTTTGGTGGTATCGCTGTTTCCGGAAGGCCATGCATAGGATTGCATGGAATGACTTTCAACCAATGGGAGGCCGGACTTTTGTAGCAGAAGTCCATGCATCGTTCGTGTTTAAGAGAGGTAGATCTTTGTCAACCAAGATGAATAGTTACTGGACTTTTGCTGGAAGATGCCGCACTACAAAGCAGATGTTTTGCAAAATTGTGCTCAAACGGGACAGGAACACCCTCTTTCAAATAATGCGACGCTGTATCCAGCCACAGACCCACTTGTGTACGAACGGATGGAGAGCCTACGAAGGATGTGACCTCTCTTTGCCATACGGTTGTGGATTCGCATCACATAACGGAAGGCACTTTCAGACGAGAGACAACCAGCATATTGGTCCGTATGAGCCTGGTTGTACAACATTCCGCCACCATACACAAAACCTCAAGAGTGCTTGGAGGTATATGATGACGCAAATTCGTGGACCTCTTACACAGGCGAAGATTGAGGAGTACATTGGCGCAATGATGTATCGAAACAACATCCTCAAACCCCTTCCAGATCCTTCACACAAGTTTGCAACGTTTCTTGGAGATATTGGTCGGCTTTATCCTGGCCCAGGAAGCACAGGTATAGCTGAGCGCGTTGCTTGTGACTGTGGAAACTGCTGACTCCTACAAATACGTCTAGCGTGACAAGAACGAGTTCATTACCAACGTTCACTACACACAGACCAACGTAAAGTTTCGTCGAATTTTAAAAACCAACGGCCCTTTTAAGGGCCACCATTATATCCGAGGAGCCAAGGTATAAGTTTTAAAGTATCAATTCGGCAGCAACCATTTTGTCAAATACACCATGATGCAACAACAACACTGAGACACTTTGGTGTAAACAAGAAAAAATGCTGCATTTGATTTGCGGCAGCTAAAATTGCCCATTTAATACTTTCAATGATATGCTCGTGGTACGTTTTGGGAGCACTTACAAGGGTGGATTCACTCCGCAGATGGTGTTAGTGGGCGATAATGGGTATTCATGTATTCAGTCTAGATTTCACACCGTAGAGAATGGACATTCCCTACAGGAAAAGGTTGGGTTTTTGCATAGATTCTGAAAGATAAAACCCTTGAATTCCATTGGCTTGTTCATCCGCACCGTTCAGGACATTTAATTCCTAGTCTGATTACGATATGGTCTAATTGTCCTCTATAACAGGGGGCTATTTCGGTTGGCCTTCAACTAAAGTTTTCAAGTTTTAAACCTAACCTTTCATAACCTAATTAAACATGATAGTAGAGTTGAGATAGTCGGTTTGGTTATGAAGGGTTAGGTTTAAAACTTTGAAACCATAGGCAAACGCCAACACAAGTCGGCTAACTTCACGCTGTCCTGGAAAAGTCCATGTGGAAATCGGGTTTGAAACAGGATAAACCCGATGAATAAAGACGATTAGGAATACCTAATAGAGCAAAATGAAAAAGTCATTAATGATCGATGGACAAGCACGCGGAGATGAAATTTGTGAAGATTGTTTAATCTATTGCAGGAAAGTATTAGTTTTTAGTTCACGAGTTTATGCCAATGAAGCTGGAATTGAAGCTTCAAAAATTTAAAGATGTTTTCAACAAGATGCTCATTTCGTTATAACACCGTTATGTTATTTCCTGATTGTCCTTCACATCCCATTCGCCACATTTATTTGCTTTCTAAATTAAAATAATTCAACCTGCATTAATAAAAAAGAGAGATATATATGAGACCAAGCAAATTGCCAAAAGTTGTGCCATGCAAAAAGAAAATGAAGTACCGCAACACCAAAAGAAATGTCATCCATGGGAAATGGCTGTACGATTCCCAGTCAGGGTTAGTTCTAAAATAGCAATAAAAACTCGCAGTCGCAAGTCCGTTCTGTACATTGTTGCTCCAAAGGTATCAGTCCCTTCCCACTTTTGCACTGTGTAGAAGTTTCCGTGTATGAGTGATTGTGTGATTGTGCTTTCTCTTTTTGCATTTTGTAAGCCAAAAAGGCCGTAAGTCCAACCTTAGCCTACCTCATAAACTACACAGTACTCTGTGTAAGATTTTCACTCCAGGGTCTTTCCACTTTCACTGCTTACAGATTTATGCAGTGAAATTACTCTCAGCAAGGTTTTAAGAAAGGATTAGGTGTAGATACTTCCTTACATTGCTTAGTAATAGATCCTGACTGACTATCCTGGGCTTAAAAAGTAATATTCCGTTTCATGTTTCATTTTTAGACAGAAATGACACTTCTTGTTTTTGTTCGTTCCTGAGACTAAAGTACATGCTCACGATAAAGTCTGTTTAGGTCGCTTCTATATGCATTTGTTCAATGTAAGTATACTTGATTGTAAATCACTGCAAAAGCAAAGAACTAACTGTCGTCAAACGGTTCTGATGAGGTTTCAGATTTTATGAGTCACTTTGAGATGTCTATTATTCTTGGAAAATTTGAAGCGACTAGATACATATATCATGCTGAAAAATACCACATGTTGATAGGAGTATATTGTGTATATACTCCTTGAATATACTCCATTTTGTCAAGCAGACTTTTTGACCTTTTAAATACATTGATTGAAAGACTTGAACTGGAAGGCAGGAAGCCAATAACGTTTGAATTTTTGTTCAAACTTCACCACTTCCTTTCTTTGGGATCAATTCTCATCACTCATTCTTCTGTAAATTATTAGATACCTTAGAAGTAGCTAATAGCTATGTATTTCACGTAGATGAAGGGGGTATATTGCAAGTCTAGGTGTATTTCGCATGAAGCTGCTGATCGAAGCCAAGTGATATGCGTCAGAAAATGCAAGGTAGTAGTAGTAGGTACATTGTAATGGAATGAACCACGACAGTGTTGGATTCGCGTGAATGTTATGTTCATCTAATTCTTGAAATTGTATTTTCTTATTAGCAGCATTTCAACTATGGCAATAGTGAACTGAGTCTCATTCATTGAAAATGACGAACCGAGTAATGCCATAAACTTTGAACTATTGGGTCTTCCTTTATTGCTTTTCTCCGACCCTTAAGCTCATGGTATTTTTCTCATTGGAGCCAGTATGTATCTACATATAATGTATTTATCCTTAGTCGATATGTATTACCAATGTTTCTCTTATGTAAAATTAAGAAGTAACAACATTAAGTACTTATAGTCAATATAATATACGACAGTGCAGCACTGGGGAAGTATATGAAACCCTTTGTACGCTTATTTGTACTCTCAAAGGCAATCAATACATAAGACGATGACTATATGGGTCATAGGAAGGTAAAGGCAGTGTTTATAATAATAAAAACTTTTTTAGCTTTTTAATTGCTTAAGGTACTGTATTATATGGACTTGGTATGAGGAAAGAAAGTCTGTCACACGGTACGGTGTGTATTGCTTTTACTCTAACCAACACGCTTTTCACAGCTCACCATAGAACGTTTCACTGAAATGCCACATAAATGCTCAATAAAGCTACCATATTGTTCTTACCATTAGAAAGTTTGTAAAATTTAGTTTCGTGGAGAGAGCACTGTAGAAAATGAAGTAAGTAGACAGGTCGTTTGTATAAAATAATGTTGTGGTAAGCAACTGTGAATAGGTTGCTGCTTAAGAATTTTTAAACACTTTTGCCAAGACCAGAACAAAATATTACAGTTTCCACAACAGTCCTCCTCCAAGAGACAGCTCAGGGACAGACAAACAGTATAAAATCTTTGCGTGTTGAATACTCAGCTACATATTGTAATGAAGTAGCTTTCAAATAGCATAACATGATCATGACAGACTGTTTGTTTCTTGTCTTTGCATATACACCTAGCTCGTTTAAAATGCAGTTGAAGAATGATGTGTAACATTTTTTTACAAGTGGAACACCAGGCTGGTAGTTTAGTCGAGGAAGTATCATAGAAAAATACGCTGTTTTTCTCGTTTATTTAATGCAAAGCTTGTGTGGATGTTGTGTATAGTTTGTCATTTGTAAAAGTCAATTTTGCGCTTCCTAACCTTAAATAAGTTTCACGGACAAACACTTCGGTTTTTAGAAAGCTCTAAAAATGTTTATAAATTATTTCCTCTTGCGTCAGGCCCAAAGCTGAATGATACTGGAACTAAACCTGCTGCTGGTTTGTAGTGAATCCTGAATATTCATAAAGGAGTAGTCAGAATTGTAAATGCGACAGCTTGTATTGAGCTTCTTTTTTGTCCTGTGCGGAACTGCTTAATATGGAATGGAGCATATTTTTCTGTTACGCTCTTCTAAACATGGTTATTTTATAACTGCGAAGAAGTGAAATAAATGGTTATTTCTAAAAAATGATTCAGTAATCTACATTCCTTTTTATTTTGCATGCCAGGACTCCCGTTTCTTGGTTTCATTTCGTAGCCATAAAAATTTAAGGATTTTACGAGCTCGCAGGAATTCCATATCTGTTTGCAACACTTATCTTATGAGCAAGTTAAAAGTTGGGGTATGTTGGAATGTGTAGATAGATGCTCATTGTTATTCCTTCAATAAGATACGGAATTTTTGAGGAAACTATTTTCTATCCACTTGAAGTTGAGAGCCACTCAAATCTTAAGTTGAGACATTTTATATTTTGTTCTGAAACTCTGTCTTCTCCATCCATTGTTCAAGAGACCATTCAATGAGAAGAGGAAGAGTAGATTTTCTTACCATTTTCCACTGCACACAATATCCATCTGCCACAATCCACAGTCCACACTATTCTTTCCTCGCATTTAGTTTCCGGTATCCTTTTAAAGCTGGAATTGTGAGCTGCAGTATCACTGCTCATTTTAGGTAATGCTCTCTGAATATTAGTTTTGCACGCTGGAGCGTACTGTTCTTATCTGTTGGTGATACTGCTATCCCACACTTTAGGATGAGACACTAGAAATTTGCGTCTGCATCTGATGGAAAGTCTTGTGTCTCACTCACCAATGTTGCAAATCATGTGGGTGACATTCACGGTCCGTTGACACTGGTAACGGTCGAGGGAAATCAAGTTGTTTCCACGTATTTTCGAAAAAACCAAAGTTGGAG
>JAQGAP010001015.1:0-23775 GCA_034697805.1 Orchesella bifasciata | reverse complement strand
CAACACGTTTAGTACAATCGCATCGAATGTACATTTAATACATTTCATTTAAAAAAATACGACTTACATTTGTTCTGTTAAAAATGTTTTTGTGGTTAATTCATTCGTGATGGTGATGATTTTATAACTTAGCTACTAAAATTTGAACGCAGCAGGTTAAGATGTCTACTGCTACAGAATATTATTAAATAATTTTTAATAAAAAAAGCAGTACTGGGTATACTGTTAATTCAGTACTGGTTTTATGGTTCAATAAATATGTAGAAGGTATTTTTTCTGATAATATGGACGGAGAATTTTGTTTCGTAGATGTTTTATACTTTACGGTCCTACTAGCGAGATTTAACTGACATAGTTTGGCAAGCGGAGTACGTTCCAGACTTTCACATTTGATCAACAAGTATTTAAAGCATGCATATGTATGTTCCGATACATTCGATTCGTCAATACTCACGCGATCATTATAACAGAAATTAACAGGAAACATTTTTAATCAAAAAGTTTTATTATCTCTTTTATAATGTTGGTTGCTTAACATTGGGAACTGTTGGCTAAGCATAAGCATAATAAATTCAAGTATCACTAAAGTTATGTGTAAGTAATAAGTTTTTAAATGGGTTTCAAAAAGCAATCAGCTGGCAACTTGTTTTGTGTTAATTACATATTCCTAATTATGTTCACATATTCACTTAAAAATTTCTGTAAAAATGATTTCACGTTTTCCGATTTATTTCCGATGAAATTCCGGAAGGTTTTTGAAAGCTAAAGTAAAACTATGAGCTTTCAAAATATAAATCAGGCTACATTTTAGCAGGTCTTGATAATGATAGTGGTAAATTGTGATGAATAATTTTCAAAGCTGTAGTTTCGCTTAGAGTAAATTGACGTAATTGGAGTGTGCTGTAGAAGCTTAAAAACTAAACGACATTAATACACACCAAAAAAGGCAGTCTCTTCTGTAAAATTCAATTTAATCGTCGAAGTTTTAGTCCGTTTAAGTGCTTACAGCTAGTTATACGTACATATAATTATAATGACCGAAACTACAAGAAAAGAATAATTTTTGGATAGTATAATTATTACTTTTTAATATTGCAATTTATTCACTAAAATCACTTATTACTGCATTCTTTTAATTTGCATGACGTTTGAAAAGTATTTATTGATTATGTTAATAAGTAAATGCAACTGTAAAACCAATAGTGATTTTTAAAACTCACAACAAAAAAGTAATAACTGTTTTTGCATTAATACTAGGTTGAAAAGTATGATCTTAACTATTTAATTAACATGTGCAAGAGTAAGTTAATGTGATAATGAGATCCACTTAATAACTTTCATTTTAAAACTATTGCCGTTGCTTATAAATCCTTGATAGTCTAATTTTAAAATGTGCAATATTACATATTCCATTGATATTTCCAGATTTAATAGAAATCCACGTGAATACAATAGCACACTTCAGATAAAGTATTTTTAATAAATAAGATTGAATTTCTACACAAAATACTAGAAAAGAGGTTGCTACCAAACACGACAACATTGCCATCATTCCAAGAATTTTGGCTCTATCAACCATTTCAGGGGCTCCTCTCATTTCGATATAATGTAACCTTTCTCTAAGCTTTAGATACCACATTGACCACACATCCCATTTGTATAATAATCCAGAGCTAACGATTCTCTGTATTGAACCCCTTAACCAGTGTTGGTTTTCAGTTTTAAAGTCCCAAAAGTACATTTTATGGTGAAAACTTTGGGGGAGGTTGAAACATTCAAAATCTTGACTGATATTAGATCGCATCGATTTAAAATAGTAAGCTAAATAAAAACCCGAGTTTTTTGTGGGAACGAAAAAGTGAAGTTTTTTACCTTCCACTGATGAAACTAAAAAGTTGTATTGACTGATATCACGGCTAACCACGTGAAAGGTTTCCGCGACAGATAAATTATACGATTTAAATTCGTCTTCAAATAACTCATGCACAGATTCTGCGGCACTCTGTTGGCTAAAAATAATTTTGTAACCCTGTTGTACGAAGTCCTGTAATGTTTTGATTAGCTGCTTGGGTGGAAGCCCTACAGTAATTATGCTTGTAAACCCATTTGAATAGAGTTCTGTGAGGATGAACGCAAGTGAACAAATTGCAACCAAATGGCGAGGTTTAACGGGACCACCAAAAACGCAGGCGAGAAATCCTAACAGTTCACCAACTACCGACTCAAGTTGACGGTGACGCTTAAACAAAGGAACGAGTAAGAAACATAGGAGGATTACTATTCCTATCCATATTTCAGGAGTAAATGGTTCGTGCCATACAGTAAACTGAAGGGACAGAACAGTCTTGCTTTTCTTTTTTGTACAGAATAGAACAGTGAAAGAGTCAAAGGAATCAAATTGCATCTGACCGGTGGAATAAATAGACGCATCTTTGATAGTTTTAAACTCCATCCCTTCAGGGCCACTGTATAGGTATTGAAAATGAAGCCATTCAGGACTAGAGCTGTATAGGGTAAGTGAAATGTTGTGTATTTCTGCCAAAACTAAATATGTCATGATGTCGGATCTGCATCTGTCATTCATTCGAGTTTTCCGGCTCAAGCAAATGGCTTGCCTTTTCCTTGGTGTATAGTAAATGAACTGCATCCAGTCATTGGCAACCGCTGGTAATCGCTTCCTATTTCCGTTCCAATACAATTGACGATGAACAACGTTCATGTTGTGGCGCAAACGTTGTTCAAAATCTTTAACTGGGATGGGAGCTGATGAGCAGTATTTTTTGCAGATTAAGGTGACAGAAATTTCATTTGGTTGGCATTCAAAACTCGGGGGCAATGTGAGAATGACCTTCAGCGCAGGAAATATTTGGAGATAGTTGTGCCAATTCGCAAGAACTTTATTTGCGGCTACAATTTCTGAGTATACTTCGAGCCCTTGAGTTTTCGAAGGTTCTAGAATGCCAGTATTTTCCCACACAAAGATAAACATGGTGCGTGAAGGTACGAGGAGCTCACCTAAATTGCGTACAGCTTTGTCCAAACTATCCAGCACTTTATCAATTTTGATTGGGCTGATGACCATATTAAACGTGTTGGAATGTTTGTAGTGCTCCCGTTGTAATCCGTTTTTATTTTGGATTGCGATAAACCTCGACAGCAAGGATGCATCTGGTAGAAACCGAGCTTTGGCAATTTTATTCGAGTTATAGAAATAAACCACGTATTCTTCCCAGTTCGTATTGAGGTGGGGAAAGATGCGAGACAAACAGGTGGACTGATAGCTGGAAACTTGTATAACTTGGAATAGTCCTATTCCAATCAATATCACATTTAAGAATTTCTTTGTCAAAAAGCAAGTAAAGTCACCCATTTTGTGTGGTTAGTTTATTTGCTGGAGAAAGTAATGTTAATATGATTTTGGTTTCTGATTTTCAGGCAACGAGCTTGAAATGACACGGCTGTCAGCATTAAACTGACCTTATATGAAATGTCGATTCGTCTTTTTAACCTTTCCTTACCAGTGTCACGTTGAGGTTTGCACAAGTTTTGCTCGCCACGTATACTCACACTCAGACATCCGGTAAAAAGCAGAAAGTTTTAATTAAAAACTGACGGTATGGAAAGCTGTCATTTGTCTTGTAGGTTTAAAATGCTCGCAATATAAAACCGTGTGTTCGTATTTCTTTGCTTTTTCAAGGGCCAACTGTATTTTAATTAAAAATACTTTATTGTCCAGTTTTTTTCGAGGCTAAACTTTTATTGGTTTTCTGATGAGTTACGAAAACTCACCAAAGCACCCAGCGAGAAAATACATTGTGCAGGACATAGAGCTGTTGTATAATGTACAACAATTTTTCAGCATGTAGTAAAGATTAGCGAGTTGAATATCTAAATGACATTGAATGCTGTGGGGAAAGGCACTTCAACAATAAAATGTTTCTTAGATTTTATAGAAATGCGATCAACTCTTCCACTGTCATTACGACAAGTCTACAAATAAAGATGAAGCCATCAGTCGTGCTTTTGTTGGAGTTGCTGACTTTTCATAAATATGTACCAGATCAAGTTTATCTGCAGCAAAGTTGAAAATTAATTTCATACAGCTGTTTACTCTGTGATGTTTGGAATTCAACAATACTTCCTTATTCAAAAATTTCAGCTAACAAATTCGTTACATGGAAGGGATTAGAAACCCAACCAATATCTCTGTTAACCATGCACAAATGTGTGCCAAAGGTTTCGGTAGCTTAAACTACAAAGAATAAATGATGAAAAACTTGTGCAGTAGGAGTGTATTTTTCTTTATAAACTCAAATCCTCAGTGCTACATCATGGGCAGCAACAATGTACTAATTTTTTTTATTAAATTTTAACTAATGTGCTGGCTAAGCTGATAACAATATTTGGATATTTATAGTTTTAAAAAATATTTCTATTCATAACTTTTTTACATAATAAAAACCACAATTTAAAAAAAACACCATTTCCACATAGGCACTAGTAACTAGTTTCTCCCGTCAATTTCTGTTAATCATTGTAACCATTTTTGAGTCTGATGAGATTCAAAATATTCTGAGATGTAGGTAAATACTTGTCTATTCATGGCAGTATTATTTGTAAAATGTAAGCATTAGATCATACGCATATTACAACTAGACGCCTCAATTTTGTAAATGTATGTTGAGGCAACTTTCAAAAGAGCTGGTATATTTTACAGTTCGATTTTCCTTCGCCGGACTAATAGTTAGAATATTATATTATATTATTATAATTTAGAATAATAAAGCCTTGAATTGTATTGTAAATTGGTTCAACCATAAGAAGCTCTAAACTAAACTACAGCCGTAATAATTGGTTGTTGATACATATCTATCATTTTGTATGTAAGTTTATTTAGTTATAGTTCGAATATGATTCCTTTTGTACAGCTTTGCATACTCTAGGCCATATGATTTTAAGCAATATGCCAGCGAAACAAATTCAATTAAAATGTTCATAATTAACTATGCCAAGTTCCATATGATTTTAAACATCATCATGGATGTTAGCAACCCATCCGCTAATTATAATCACCAAATCCTAAGCAATAAGATTAGTAATTGAATTTTCCACGGCTTTAGTCTGTTTTTATTAGACAAGTTCCATTAAGTGGGTTAAACTTACACGTGTAAACTATTGTCAGTATGATTGAATTTTATAAACGTTTACTCAAAATGCCAATAAAACGTAAATAGTTTTTAAAAGGCAAATTTTCAAACGCAGTTTGATGTTTCCGGTGTAGAAAAGGGTGTAAAATCAAATCAAACTACATTTATATAGGTCACACTGCTTTTTAATATTTTAGTGGCTGCGTGAATGTTTTTGATCTGATCAAATTATTACCTTTTGTTTTTTATTTTACATGCTTTATACGTGCTCTAATAAAGGATGCAAAATTCAATAGTTCAAACAGTGGTTAATATAAATCTGCCACAAATGGGGTTCAAATTACTTTATTTATTGATTTATATTCAAATTATTTCCACGAAATTCTAAAAATGAAAATTTTTCAGAGTGTATAATATAAAAATTATTATTATTCCAACAATCCCACACAATGTTTAAAAATAACGTTATTGACTTTGAGATGTTATTGTTAAATATTAAGAAGGAAAAATTACAGACTAAACTGTAGGGTTGGAGAGCACTTCCGGACCTGCAGATTTCACTCCGCCTACTGCGTTTGAAATCCTCTTTTTAACCCTTCCATTATTGTTAAACGGAACCCCCAACCTTTTACAAGCAGCTGCAAGCACGGGCCATGAAATGTTCCGAGCTCGACCAGCAACATTGACAGTGATCCCGTCTCGAACATCCTGAACTGAAGCAGCCAAGTCTTCATTTGTGTACTTTCTGTTTTTATAATTGACCCAGACTCTCGGGCACTTTTTGTAGAAAGATTCAATCCCCATCTTTCTCAGTTTCTCCGTGAGCGTGGTAATTGGAATTCCATGAGTGAGAGCTGAAACCGTAATAGACATTCCGTCTTGAACATCTTGAACGGCAGTCGTCAATACATTGTTGAGGTCTTTATTGGCATAATTCCTCCTCTTTTTGGGTAAAAAACTTGATGAATCTTGAGGTTCAGGCAAAGGAGGCATATCCAGCTTTCCAGTTTCGTCAAAAAGACCCTTTACTCTCAGGTTTCTAGCTGCTTGGAGAAATTCATTCATATCGCTTCGTGCCACCACAACTTCCCCTTTGTAAATGAACTCGAGCACTTTTTCCAATGCTGAAAGTTGAATCCCAACCAAATCAAATTGTGGGTTTTCACCATCTTTCGCAAGCTGCTCTTTGAAGTAGCGAGATCCAGCATGGAGCATGAGTTTGTGACACTTGATAATCCGGTTTTCGCAGGCTGGTGACATGTCCGTGAATTTTTTTAGCTTGAAAAAAATCAAAGACTTCTTTGAGAATGGTGATGGAGTGGTAGTTCCATTTCAGGTGGAAGAGTTTCTGTTGCTCAGCGTTCAATCCCAAATCCATTTCTGAATTTTCTGCAAATTATAAAAATTTAACTGAACAGTGGCCTTTTAAACAGCGTTGAGGTGATTGATTTTTAATATCGGGCGAGTTTAATCCTTATACCTACCTTATTATGCTTCCAATTTTCAGAATAGTTTCACTCGAATTCCACATCCAAAAGTATGCAGTTTCCGTTACTGTAGGAGATTCTCCAAGAGCACGGATTTACTTTGAAATTAACAAAATAGGGATTGGGAAGAGAAAAGAACCTGCATCTATTATTGCGAATGAGTGCTGTCAGAGAGCAAACTGCTGACTGAGGTTTTTAATGTTTGAGTATGTTTTGCAAAATTGAAATATTAGACGAGAGTCGGTTCATGTCTGCATATGTAAAAAGAAAAATGACTTGACTCACTTTACAAGCATCTAGCTGGCATTCTCCCGCTAAGACCGTGATTTAAACGAGTTGTACTGCACTTTCGTGAACGTAACTGTCCCCAATGCATTCCAGAAAGGGAAACGGTATGCATAACTTGTAATTTTCCAGAGCGGGTGGGAGAGAGACTGCTCCTGTTTTTGGTGCCAATTCTTTGTCCCCCCTTACCTAGATCAAGATATTAACAGCCTGACAAAAACTCCTCAATGATGGTCTGAAGCTCCTGATGATACGTATGTAAGTGATGGCTTGTAATAAATCATCACCAAATATAGATCATCACCAATCTATAAATGTACAGTATTCACAGCTAAAATAAGTGATAGTAAAAACTCAGCATATTTTATGAAAAATTATCTTAATTATCCTTATACCAATCTGAGGTACTTCCACATCAAGCTGTAAAACACTGAAAATTGTATAAAAAAGTCATGAATTTGACTATTTCTGATTTTCTTTTTGACTTAATAAAAAATACATGTCAAACCAAAGACAAGGCTTTATTTCCCCCAGACTCGGTTGAGTTTATCCATTCCCCCGTCTCCTTTTCGCAGTGTTCGGTTATTTGAATCATTTTTTCCAAACGCTTATCTTGACCTAAGCATTTCGGAGAGGATTCAGTAGACTTCACGTAGGAGATGCCTGAATACGCCATTCCTTTTACGACTTTTGCTTCGGGAGAAGTTTCATCCTCTGCCGATTCCTCACTGCTTTCTTTAGGTTGATTAGAGGATTTCATAGATGTTTTGGTGACCATCTTATTGCAAACCTGCATATAAATAAGCAAACACGTAAACTGGTGTAGCAGGAATTTAAATTGAATGTTAAGTTACGTAAATTAACTAACCACCAAGTGCAAAATAAGCGTAATAAGGAAAAGTGTGATTGTAACATGTTTGGTCAACTCAAGACCAAGGCAAAATCTTTTTGAAACCTCCATAACGTTATATAGGTCACTTTTCACCTTTTACTGATAGGATTCAGTTACACGAACTGGAGCTTGTGTAATTCAAATTTGTTTTTAGAATCAATATTTATACTGTCTATATATTTATACTAATATTTATAATAGTTATACGTCACCTACTGTCACCTACTATGTCACCTACCAAGTATGTCAGCTACTAAGATACGTCACCTACCAACTCTAAATTACTTCACATAATCAATTTTAACCTGACAATTAGGTTTAAATGTGTTTAAATTGCATGGTTGGGTTATGTGAATGAATTTGCTAGTAGTTAAGAGTGGTAGGTGACAAATTTTCGAGGTAAGTGACATAGCCAAGTAGGTGACGGTCACACCGCTGTCTTACTGCTACCTGAACTTCTACACTCATGGTTATATGAACATAATATACAAACTCATGTGTTCATTAATGCTACTGCTTATCTTCCTTCATCTCCTCCTCCCAAGAATGAATACGATGCCTATTGTAATGGCATGATAATATAGGGACCACAGACTATCGTATAATATCTATTGGCAAATCTTGAAATTGTATTCAGTGGAGATTTAAATCGACTCGACTGGGAAAAATGAAATATCGAAAATTATCGAAAATTCGACACATCTTGGTTTCATTGAATACAGTATGACAATCTGGAACGAAGCGCGTGTTTGTAATTTTTTACTATTAAATGCAAACCATCTTACTTTAATTTATTCAACATTTTTGTAATATTACATGTTTTGCTAGCAGCAAGGATTGATAAGGAATAAATTGCTGCTGCAACCCATACATCAAGCATCAACATTTTGGAGCTGAATCTTCAGATACGAGAAGAAGATAATTTCGAATTAAAGAATACATACGTCAATTTTTAGAGGAAAAATTGACTTTGTTCATACAAACAATGTGGATCATATTCCAAGTCCCTCTGGCAAAGCAAGAAATCATGCGAATGAAAGGTGGTCTCAAAGAAGCTTATTATGTCAGACTCATTCTATTCCGCTTTTTAGATTACTTGGTGAGCCCTTAACATTAACCTAATCTTATGTCAACCGAGTGTAAACCCCTAATATTACATGCATGCATCGTTTATTTCTATACCTTTCTTGTAGTTTACAATTTAACAAGAGTCATATTCAGTGGTAGCTTATTACCACTACAAGTAGAAATACTACGATTGCAGTAACTAGGTACCATTTCGATCACCAAGCTTTTCTAGTTCTTAAGACAATGCATTCATGTATACTTCGTTCTTTAGCCTTATCCATACGTTTTACATATACATGATTATGCACGGGGACATATGTACTGACAATATGTGCAGTTATCTTACTTGCGTTTATCTCCTGTTAGAACTGGAAATGAAGGCCTTGATTCATCATTCTAATTATATGTAATGTAAACTAAAATCTACATTTAGGAAAAATAACCATCGCTCATTCGAGCTTTGATTTCTCAACTAGATACATTCAACAAAAGCAGGAAGCAGTTACTGCAATAACCATGCCGCGCCTATTACGGTGTGCCATGAGCTCGCCACAAAAGATCATGTGTTAGAGGGAAATGACGCGTACATAGCTTTTCTACATAAGGAAAGAATGGATCTGGCCATGCAAGTTCGCAATTTGGAGGCACAACTTGCCATCAGAAATGGTGTGTAAAAGTTCAAAGCTCTGCTCACGAAAGAAAATTTGGACCTGGCAAAAGAAAATTATGAACTGACCAACCAAATATCGATTCTAACCAAAGAAAAATCAGACCTTGCCAAAAAAAATGCTGAACTGAATGCAGATAATGAAATCTTGAGGATTGAATCTCTACTTAAAAGAGTTTCTGAAACTGAAAATAAGGTAAGAAAACTTACAACAGCATTGCCTGATTAAAATTTAAACATTACTCCAAACATTAGATTGACTGTCTATATATTTCTATATTTCAGAAGCCAACAGGACTCCGGCTTTAGATTTGGCACTGGAACAACTACAGTTCATTATTTTAATTTGCAGTGAAATCCAAGTACGATTTAAAGATTAAGATTATTCAAGCTGAAAATAATTACTGATTTATTTTTTTGTACATTAATTTTTGCACACCCAGGTCACGATTTAAGATACAAGCAAAATAAATATGAAATCATCTGTCTACACTTAAAACGTTTAAATTGTTCTAACCATCATATCATCATATCACTTTAGCATCAATGATATAAGGATATGACTATGGTCATGGGTTGTCTAGTACGTTCGTTTTGAGAATCTTCATTCACCCCGATGTTTTAATTTATATATGCACCAAGTATCCTTCACGTTTACCATCATTAGAAACTGGGTGCTTTCAAGTAAACCTCTTTTGCATTTTAAACTAGCTGATGATTGAATTAAATTTGTGTTTAGATATTTATCAAAATTTCATTTCTGTGCTCCGTGATGTCAATATTTATGAAAATTTCATTTCTGTGCTCCATGCTTGCTACATCATCATTGCTATCACACGGAAATTTTTCATCTCCACATGCAGTATCACCTTAGGTTAGCTAAGAATATTTAATGATCTGAGATAATTAGGAATCCGTTTCATTAGTTTATGTTTAAACATTATCACTCAAAGACACCTTTAATATAACTGCAGTTCCAGATTGATCAGCAAGAACATTTTAAAACCACGCTTCTGAAATTCGGATTCATGCAGAGTTGACTCCTGGCTCCAACGCTTCCAAAAGTGCTGAAAACCCTGTTGCTGTTGTTGAAATAAGTTAAGCCGGTTTGGCTTCACGTCAGCCAACTCCACATCAGGTACGGAAGTCAAGAATTCCCCGATAAGGAAATGGCCTGGAGTAAGGGCTGCAAAATCGGATGGATCAGGAGACATGGGATGAAGCGGACGGGAGTTGAGGATGGCTTCAATCTGACACAAGATAGTCTGGAATTGTTCATAATTCAAAACATTATTACTAATAACACGACGCAAATGATGTTTGGCAGACTTCACCCCTGCTTCCCACAATCCTCCTTGATGAGGGGCTGAGGGGGGGGGGGTTAAAATGCCACGTAATTCCTTGAGTAGTCATCTGGTCTGCTATGCTGTTGTTGTTAGTTCGTTGGCGGATGAAGGATTTCAGTTCCTTTTCAGCACCGACGAAGTTGGTACCGCAGTCCGAGTAGATGTGAGCACACAATCCACGTCGGGAAACGAATCGGCTGAGAGTAGCAAGGAAGGCTTCCGTGCTGAGGGAACTGACTGCTTCAAGATGAATGGCTTGGTAGCCATACACACAAATAAACACATATAACCCTTGTAGGTTTTGGGAGCTCTGCCAATGGGATTCTTGAGGCTGAAGAGCCCTGCGTAATCCACTCCAGAGTGAAGAAAAGGACGTACTGGCGTTACACGGGCTTCAGGAAGGTTTTCCATCAGTTGCTCTGCTACCTTGGCTCGGTGTACACGGCAAATGACACAGCTGCGGATAAAATGTCGTCGTTTATCCTTTCCACTGAGAATCCAAAATTCAGTCTGGATATGTGACCAAGTCAACTGAAATCAACTGTGAAAGTTGGCAAGATGAACATGATTAATAATGAGCTAAGACAAATGACTTTCAGGGGAAAAAATAATTTGATTGTTTCTTCGTTCTGGTGAACTGGAGTTGTTGAGTCGGCCGGAGACACGCAAGACGCCTTGATTGTCGAGAAAAGGATAAAGCGAAAGTAGTTTGCCGATGCTGGGTAATGGAATAGTTTTCCTCAAATTTTGTAGCTCCTTTCTAAAAGATTGTTGTTGTGAAATCTTCACGCACTGTAAAAGTGCAATTTGTAATTCCTCAGGAGTCAATGGACCGGTTCGCTTTTGGTGAGGGTGCTTCATGTTGAAGGCAAGACGAAGGATGTGAGCAACGGCACGCTTCAAACGAATGAGTGATGAGAAACGTTCCAGAATGGAGGTGTCACATTGCACATGGTGTACAAGAACGGGAAGATTTCTTTCTTCTGAATCTCCGCTCATTTCCGCTTTAAATGGGAAGATGGGGAGAGTAGTCTCTGATCCCCATAATGGTCCATTTGACCAAAACTAACTCTAACTGTAACTCCTCGTGAGGCTAAATCAGCTAGGGTTTGTGGATCCTGAAACATGTTTCCACGCTTCGCTGGGGATGAGCTCCTGGATTTTTGCCACTCTGTTGACAAAGAAGGTTTTCCAGCGTCGTGGTTGAGAGGCTATCCAGCGCAGTGTGATTAACCTAACATAACTCATCAATTCTAATCTTGGTAAGGTTATTTGCCTGATGGGAGTTACACGGGTTTTGCTTCTCAAAAGTTTAACACTTACAGTTTTGTCGTCTTCAATTCATAACGGGTCGCTGCTGATGACGTCACTAGCCTGGGAATCTGCACCTTTACGGTGATTTTCATGTCGTCTTGGTACTGCTCCCATTGTTCTCGAACGGAGGTGGAGATTGGCTCGGGATTCCCCAAGCTCCTTCTTCTTCTCGTTGAATGGAACTCCAACAACAATTCTTCCATTGAGGTCACGGCTGTAATTAGCTATGAAATGGGCTTCGCATATTTTTTCTTCTTTTGTTAATAAACGTACCGTTGGGGGTTCCTCCACCTCCCAGAATTTGCGGAGGATGGAGTCCGTGTCCATTTCCACAGTAAAAGAGTTGATGGTGGGTGAATATGCTATCGGTACTCGTCCAGCGAGCCCCAGCCAAATATTGTTTCTTGAGCGATGGGAGCACTGATGTCTCCTTTCCGTAGTCAGCTCCTATCAGTAAGTCCACTGGCCCAGGTTCAAAGTAATGGGGGTCAAAAAGCTGTAGTCCAACAAGGTGGCTACAGTTGAGGTCACGACATAATTGTTTAGGTAGGTAACCAGTCACCTTTGGCAAAATGTGAGCTTCTTACTGCATATTTAGATTATACTGTTTATAATTGTGATATAATAACTGAACCTTTCCTTTCGTTGTGCCAGCTGACGACGACGAAATTCCAGTTACTGTGAGGTTGCTGTGATGGCGTTTGAGTCCTAATCTTCGCACACAGTCTTCGGTAATGTTTTTATCCTCAAATTGGAGGTGAACCCCGTCGCTCAACGAGCTTATTTGAACTGGATGGGATGCGGAGTCACAACTGGTTTTCACAAAACGGATAGGATCCTTTGGCTCACGTTCCTTTCCTCAAATTAAAAACGGAGTGTTCCAGTTTGGCTTGTGATTCGTTAAAAGACATGGAGAGCTATGATTATAATTTTATTTCCAAAGTAACCTCGATTATAATTTTGAAATAGAAATGGTGACTGACTTATCTTTCAGTGTCGTGTTTACAAAACGTTATGTTTGTTCTGGGCCGTTGATGCACGTTTCTCTGATGATCCTTGAGTTTGCCACTTTCAATACATGAGCGGGTGAAGTTTTGGAGGGTTTTGGAGGTAGGAGATCTGCTTGTCTCCATCGAATTTGCATTCTTTTATGAGGAAGATGCGAACTTGCAAGGTTATTTACCTTCCCTTGGATAAAGTTCTTCTATCTATTCTATCTTCTTAGGGGCGTCTTGGGGTGTAGTATAACGATAGAAATTGCTTTTAAAACATATAGATTATTAAATATGCCATATTCACGTAATTAAAAACCCACAAGCCAACCTGATGTACCACTACTACAAAACTAAACCACCTCTTGGTGTATGAGGATGATGTAATCGCATTTTTTATGAAGAAAAGACGCTTTGATGTCCAAAAATGAATCTGTTGCATAAAACTCCCGTGGATTATCTTCTTTATCATAAATCTTTAATATTTAAGCTGAAATGGCCTTAAAATTACAGATTATATTGATTTATTCACAAGTTGTAATGATGGGAGATGGTGGCCTTAATGGAATTTGAAGAAGATCCTCATCTAATATAGGTCCTTGACCCTGGTTTTTGTTGTGGCTGGCAGACCTTCACTGATATAATTATCCTCCAAGCCATTACCATTTTCCGATCCAATATATTTCACAAGTTCCATCAAAGATTGGAATAACCCGTCAGATCCGTCTTCCTCACCTTCAGTGAACATTATGTAATTTGCGTCGTCTGATCCTGTTGGTGATGTAAAATTTGGTCCATCGACAAGTGGTGACAATGACGAATAGACGTGGGCCGTAGCAGACGTGGACATCTTTGGAGACCCTGGTGAATCAGGCAAATGCGTGGTTAAATCCAAGTGAAACATCGGTGAATGTAGCAGGGTGGACACAACTGTAGGAGTAGAGCTTGGTTCAATTCAACCTGAATTGAAAATTTTTCAATTCAATTCAATTCAATCCAATTCAATACATGCTGAATGAATTGAATTGAAAACCTTATGAATTAAATTGAATTGAAAAAGGCTGTGAAAGGAATTGAACTGATACGCCTGAATTGCAATTTAAATCAATTCAAACTTATAAGGAAAAATTACTGGAAATTCTGATATCAACCATATAAAATTACGGAAATTTCCTAGAATATTTTTACTGACTGTCTGGATTTTACATTAATTAATGATTTATTCTACAGATTACAAGATTCTTTGGATTTTCAAGCAGCTAGAAATATTCAAGTTACAATTGTTAGGTTGTATTTGAAAGTATGCTTTATTTTAGCTACATTAGCAGCTCATTCCTGCTTAAATTCAATCCATAATATCCAGTTTATATATATATAAAATATTCAGTAATTATTTGCTATTAGTTTTTTTCGCGATATTAGTACAATAGCGTGTATTCTTTTTCTTGCAGATCATTCAGTTCATTCCAACGATATATATTTCGTTATTATTCTGAAAAAAACTTATGGATTGTGCTATAGCTTATGAAATGCGTGTATCTTTGTAAGTCGTTAAACATAGTATATAGTTTTCTGTAAAACATTCAAGATTATTCACCAAGCTTGAATTGAAACTTTCAATTCAATTCAATTCAAAGGTATGAATTGAATTGGAATCGAAAATTCTTGAATTGAATTGAATTATACCGAGCTCTAGTTTAATAGCGAGAGTTCTGGTAACACTTCTGGTCATAATTGTGGATTCTGGTATCTGTACAGGTGAGCGATGACCACTTGGGCGGATCCAAGCAGCCTAAAAACACGGAAACATTGCTATGATGAGCTATTACAAACGTATAAGTCTATTAACCAGACAATTAGATTTGTACTTACCGTTTCGCATTCGTCCCTCGTAAGCAAGCTTACTGGCTCCAGACCAAATCGAGATAAAACGCTCATCCCTAACCCTCGATTGGTTGTCATTCCAGGCATTTTTTCCAACCCAATAAGCTCCAAATACTTAAGTCCTGTAAACCGACAAATGAATTTTTAAAGTTCAGTCTTGTTTCATCATATTTTCCCTGCACTACTACTAAGAAACAGTGTAGCTAAATGTTCTAACTTTTCAAAAACTGAAAATTAACTCTGTTGTTGGGATTCCCATCCCCACTGATGAAGCAAGCTGCAATCAATGTTGTACAGTCCTCAATAACCAACTTTTCAAGCTTTTGAAACCCTTGCCAAAGTTCCAAGTACGATTGCTTTTCGCATTCCAACCAGAAATGGTCAACTTTTTTACTTCTGGACAACAAGAAATTATTATTGGTAGCGAGGTCAGCTTGTTTGGAGTTGCCTTATTCTGATAGCTATAAATAGGGTCCATGAACTTGATCCCCAGGGTATGCATAAAATTATACCGGAACCTATACGGAAAGAACTTTTTGATTATGATAATACAAATGCTACATTCAATGATTGGTTCTATGTTTGTATAACAGGAAGAAACAGTTCGCATGAATGCGTTTTTCACAGCATATGTAACAAATGGGGAGCAAAATGTGTTCGATACGCCCACTACTTTGACAGTAAACCAAAACCTGAAGATTCCGGATGATCAAAAGGAATATTGGGGTCTGTATTTATTACCTGGATCCACGTTCCGAGTGCGAACTTTTGCTAGGTAAACCTTCTTTAAATGTAAACTGATCAGTATGTTAAAAAATGTACGTAGCATTAATGACAACTATTTACACAACTTTAGACATAAAGGTTCCGTTCTCATTGTCCGTGGAAATAAACATATGAAATATTGTGCCTACGTGGGAGAGGCTGACTCTGCAGGGAAGTCTGACGAAGTATCAGACTCAACCTCAGTGGAAGTCAATGCTAGATTCAGAAATGGCCAAGCTAAGTTTACAGTAGGAAACTCGAAAGAAATCCAAAGGTCTCATGATGATTCAACTATCCTATCAAAACTAAAGAGTTATCTTCAGACGCATCCCAACAACCGGGATAAGCTTCAAAAGACGTTGGAAGATTGGATGCTGCTGAACAGTACTAGCACTGAAAATTCAACAGTTCCTGAAATCCCAGTTACTGTTACAACTCTTTTACAAAATGAAACTGATGCTGAGCCCCAGCACTCCAATCCAAGTTCTTTAGAACACGGAGTAATCCACCGAAGTCGGATATCCATTGATGTGAGACCAGACACGGAATCAGGAGAAAATGGGGCATTTGAAGACAACTCCATTTTGGAGGACGTGGAGCCTGGTCGAAAAAATTTATCAATTGTGGATCTCAAGCCCTTTCAAACACCAGATTCTATTTGGAAGGAGCAACACAACCAACATTCGGGTGTCCTAAATGACACCCTGAATCCATATGATGGGTCTTAGTCAGATTACGAATCTAGTTTCTCGAGCAGTGAAGAGGCGCTACTGAAATGTGCAGGTGTTATAGCAAGTTTCACAATATCCCAAGAAGATGACTGCACCAGTATAGGCAGTTATGAGGATCTCAATTTAACAAAGAATCTTCCAGGACTGGAGACAAATGTTTATGAGTTTACTGTTCAAGAAGGGGACTATTACTACTTAATTTTTGGGTCGGAAAATGAAAAATATACGAATTAAATTCGAGCACACATTGAACTCCAAAAAATGGAATATAAACTTCCGGAGCCGGTGGAAAATTTCGAAGGCGCCGGTAGTATCTAAAATCATAATACCATCTACCGATGATCAAATTACAGTAGCCGGGATCAGCTTTCAGAACACAGACACCTATTTGAGTTGAACAAAACTGAATCCTATTAAACTGCTAAACATGCATTGCATGGCATTTGGAATACTTTGCTGGGAAACACAAGCGTAATTTTGTTTTTAGATTCACTTGGCGCAACGAGTTGTGGACGAGGTTTTTGTTTGCCAAAGGTCCCAACCTCGACATGCAAGATGATGCTGAAACCCATGTTTAAAAAAATTAAGCGGTCAGCATTGTCTTTATGATCAAGATATAGTTTATTTGCATGTTGTTTGAGAATATATATGTCTATTATTGCCTGTTTTTATAACAAAGGCTAATGAAAAGGAAGTATCTGTTAAGCTCTTGGAACTTTGGTTTGCAAGGTTCTATCCTTCATCATTTGATCTGTTTCATTGGCGATGAAATTAGGGCAGGAAGTATGAGTACAGCCAAACGCCATCCGGCCAATCTGGCACAATGTTTCCTTCCATGTCCTCGAAATTATCAAAGGTTTCGAGGTATTCCTCCTCACTGTCGTAATCATAATAGTATTCTTCATGGTCGGTCGTCTCTGGTACGCTATAGTCAGTCAGTAATACTTCTACTGTGTTTTTCAACTTCTCTTCTGCTTCCAGAGTTGGCATTATGCTCGAGAGATTTATAGGAGCTTCAGTCGCTTGCGTCAGTAATGGTGGGTCATTGACGTTTGGTGGGTATAATCAACCGACAGACAAGGCCATGTCATCAAAACCTTAGCCATCCATTACTGGACGAATGGATGGATGGTTTGAAGAGGATGGATGTTCTCAAAAACCTCTAATAACACAGCAGTCAACTAACATCACGTTCGTGGTCAACCAATTCCACTATATGCCTCAACGTCCTTCGAGTTATCAAGACTACCCTTGATACTACCAGCGTAGGCATGTTAATTACAACCATCAACACGGGCAGTACTCACGACGACATGGACATGGAGAGGACTCCCGGCCTTAATTCCGGCACCAGGAATTTTCACGACGAAAGTATCGTCACCGTGATTCTACTCCGAATGAAAGTAAACGGGGGAGTGGAGGTCGTGACTATAAAAAGGATATCAAACAGTAGATGTCTTACTGCATTCATTTTACGTATTTCCTTTTTTTTAACTTTAATCCAATGTACATGAAAAACGTATGAAAATTATAAATAAATGTTGCATTGTAATTTTTTAAATAAATTGGATATGTAAGTACAATTTAAATCACATTTTATGCATATTATTGCATCTGGAGGAAAATGTTATTTCAATGTGGTCATCCTTCCAACGTAAACAATTTAATCACTACACACAGGATTGACCTAAATATAATGAACCGGGATCTACATATTCATGAAGGAATGTATCATAGACAATTAAGCCCTTGCACCATTCACTTGGATAAAACCTTTGATAAAAAAATCGAAGAATTTGGCTAAATTTTTATATTCAGTGTTAATTTTTTTAGTGAATCATCAAGCTATTATAAAAAGGTTGCTACTTTTTATTTTTTGAAACTGATATTCCACGAATTTCATAGACAATTGGACAATTTCATGTTATTTCTCAGCAAAAATGCATTTTACGGGGCATTCCGAATCACTAAAAGTGATTTTTGCTGACACCACATAATATGTTACAATAATGTTTCGTAACAAATATGAATTCCTACACTTAGTCCTGTAATCATGCCATAAACTCAAGTTGAAACTTTCACGAACCTTTTGATTTTCAGTTGGCTGGTCATAGCACCGTTAGGTTAGAGAAAAATTGAGAGACATACCGATCAATCAATAAAATCGAATGTATGTCTATGTAAGGATTATATGTTGCTTGCAACTTCGTCGCTTTCTTCAGAATTAGGTTACAACAAAAGCAGTAATCACCACAACGGTGTTTAGGTGTGAAGGATCAAAACTTCCTATTAATAGTTTGGGGCTTCATTTTTCATATTCTAACACTAAAACGCACATGTGCTTACCGAATCTGCTCGTTTCTGCTTTCCTAACAAAGTGAACATTAGTATAAAGACTTGTATTTCATTGGCTTTGGCATGACTTACTATATAATACGTCCACAGAAACAACTGGTCACCAGTTTGCTCGAGTTTCTGAAAAACAAATCATGGCCCTCGCAGATCCTATTTATACATATCCTTGGTTCTACACAAGGGGACTATTATTTGCTACTAGAGCAGCCGCAAGCGACTAATAGTAGTAATAAGATCATGATCTTATTACTACAGTGACTACTTTGCATCCGATGCATTTTTTGTTCATATAACCTTTTTAACATATGGTCACTTGTTTCAGTGAATTAATTCCAAACGCAACTAATTATTTCGAAAACTTAACTTCATCACATTGGAAACCACTTTACGCATTTCAGTTAGCGCAATTGTTTATATCATTGATATATTTTGCACACAGAATTCAATCTAGCATCTTCAGAGTGAAAATTGTAAACATGAAAAGAGATTTTATTGAATTATAATCTCAAGGAATGCAGTCCTCTCCATGGCTGCGGCAATGAATTAATTCTTCCTGTTTTCAAATTGAGGTAGGTTCTAAACACACCACATTTCAATGTATTTGCACTTGAAATTGAGTGCTTTACTGTAAAGGGTCAGTATTTTTGACTCATTTGACCTCTTTCCTTATCAGAAAATGTTTGATTTATATTTTTTCTCGAAACCAAGTGATTAGTTTAACATAGGTGCTAACGAAATTCCATTAAGGAACGCGGGACCTATATATCCTGCAACAGAGGAAGAAAGTAAAGACTTCAATCAATTGATATACAACATTTTTTTAAAAACGGGACGTGATGAAGATGTGTGGAAGTATGGTGTGAAAGTTATTCCGCCGCCATCGTATAAGCCGACTACTAAAACACTGGAAGATCTAAAGAGTTTCCAAATTGACTCCAATAAGTCAAATGGTTACAATAGCACGGCATATCTGTCGCACATGTAGGTAACAGCTTTATCTGAGAATTAGAAGTGGTAATAGTTTAGTTATTGATAAATATTTTCACCAACCAAGCCAATATCTCAGGTATAGCATATTTAGCGGCCGACCGAGCTGATTATCATACCACCTTGTGTTTATCATCATGGGTGGCTGTGTGTCTGAAGCCATCAATTTCGCTGTTCCATCATGGATTAAAAGACACTGACAGCTAACCAGCGCACAGAACTGATGAAAGAAGACTTTTTTCCAATTGAGTTTTGGGTGTACGAATACTGTTTTTAACAGTGGGCAAAAATTCTATCGCTTACCTCATTTCATGCATTGTTATTATGTAAATAATGACATTTGTAAAAGTATGTTTAGCTTCAATGACTATGTAAATGGAAACTGGATGACACATGACCCGGGTGACCCGAAAAAACCCATACTGATTAAACCACCAGTAAGCCGTCCAAGAGATCCAGAGGTAACGGAAATGATGATGAAGGGAGGGATCGAATCAGCACTTGCATATAAAATAGAAAATGGAATAATGAAAGCCTTCATACACATAGGAGGCTTCAAATTTTGCATGACTCGTGAGGAATGTCAGGATTTAGCTTGGAGCTGCAATGGAGAGCGCGTTGTTATTCCTAGCAACTATTAAACCATGACGGGAACTCAGCCACCTCCCATGTTAGCTAGTTCAGGGGATGGCAACGCCACGTTTGCGGATCGGAATGGAGTGTTTGGAGCTAAAAAAAAGTATACTGTCGCAATAATGATATTTGAAACTGACGTACAATCATTTAAATAGTTACAAAATATTTTGAATTTCATTTTCAGGCCATTAGACTTAACGAAATTGGCATCGACATAATTAATGACCCGATTTACACCAATGTATTTATTGAAAATCAAAGGAAAGATTCTGACTCCTGTAACGGTCCGCTGTACAATGATGTCAATACCATCATACTAACCAAATTGAAGTTTCTAGTATTGAAAGATTTATGAACGGTTCTCCAAATGAATCTGTCCCTCTTAAGTGTCCAAACTGCTTAAAAGATCTAAGTAAATTTAAAACAAAGTACAAACGGAAAGATCACGATCGTGATTGCATCAATGGTAAAGCGTATAAGTGTTTCTTTTATAAGAAAGGCTTTAAACGTGAACGCGAACTACCTAGACATTATATTACATGCAAAAAATTTCCAAGGAATATCATTAAACCAAGTAAAACTTACATCCCCCAGTATGTTTATATGGTTAGGGAAACTCGACCAATTTCAGAAGTTTAATTTATGTGTTTATTCAAACCATAAACTACTCGAATTATACAAATTTGGTTTCTTTTGTGATTGATTTAAAATTTAAATATTTATTCGGTTTACAGTCCCCTACAATATATTTATAATTTGTTTTTGGGAATAGTATAGTGATCACAGTAGTAATATAATGTAGTTCATTATTTAAATTAAAATTACATTTGTTTATCTAGCTACTAATAAGTGTCCACGTGTGTAACTTGTAAGATTTGTCTGGTAACGTAATTAATTGTATGTTCTACTACAGACTACGTACAATATGATGCTATGAGAAATATGAATGATTTATGAAATATTTGGTTTGACTTGACTTGTTGTACCAAGAATGTCATGGATAACCTTGTAACTTTGTGCATTTGAAACATAAATATGAATGGGGAAAAGTAATGACAAATGTTTAGGTTCGCTTCAAAAAGTAGAAATATAAAAAATAAACAACCTTACGCAGATTACGAAACTACTTAAATTTCTCATTCAATTTTGCTTACCTTTCGACGGTGGGGTATTTGGTCCCAGAAGCAAAAGAGGAATAACATTGAGGTCGCTGCTCGTATGTTAAGCATGTGACTCGGGTCTAAAATCCTGGGCTGCCGTTAGTAGTACGTTCGGTTGGAAAAAGACGCCTCTCCTTTGTACATGGAGCATGTAGAACAGGATATGTAGAATTATGTGTATGTAATGCTTCCCATGAAATTTGTAATCAGCCTAAAACTTGTGGACATGGTCACAAGAGTGGCATTTTTCTTCCTTTTCGTATTCATCCGTAGGGAGCTAATGGGAAATAGATGAATTTAAAATTGCAATCCGAGTTCTGCTCCTATACCGAAAATGGAAGAGAAGTCAAAGAAGAATAGTAATATGACGTTTATTCCAACGATGAGTCGTAGGAACAAGCGATACTTTCTCCAGAGAACATAACACAACAAGTATAAAATGCATACATCACTCATCCATTAGGATGAATTCGCAATGCATTGTTTGATGTTAATTGAGGAATCACATCACTTGAGAGGTCCATACTTTCAACATCCTCCTACATTTGAATGGAATACTCGGGTCCTCACAAATTTGCATATTTCTGTTACGTTCAAATAGGTAGCAAAAGTTTAGAACTGAACCACCTTCAAAGTTGAAGCCGAAAGGTTTCCTACAACTGCTATAAATTCGCTCACTGCTAAATCTTGCTTTGGAAATCATGTGTATTTGATCCCTTGTCTCATTCATCAGGATTCTTATGTACGAGTTTCATGAGACGAAACAAATTTCGCGGATACTAATTTCCTACTTATTTATCGTGCAGATACATCATTTCATTAAATCTGTAAAATTGGGCCCTTAAATGAAAACGGTGGTGCATCGACTACTACAACTACACATGAATTATCACATCACAATCATGTTTTACGCTTTCCTTGGGAAATCTAACGCGTACCGTCACCATGCTGTGTGATTGAAGAGAAGGCTGAGAACAAGAGGAATGAATTCAATCCAAACTGAAATATTTACTACTTACCCTTGTGTGCGAAGGCTATAAAAGGAATAATATGTCTGTGTGTCGGAGAGTGAGCCGTGCAACCATTCCTAATGAAATGTATGGAGGTCAGCGTAGCACATAGTCGTATATAGGCTCATTTTGTGCCACAGGACCAAAAATTAATTGAATTGCTAAACTACGGATTTCAACTTCTGAGAACTGTTTCTGCTCCCAAATAAGGTGAGGATTTTGATGCAGCCATCAGAAAAGCTTAGAAATCTCGTGATTTTGCGGTTAGCCTAGGTTTATGCGCCAGGACCGGAAATTCTAGGCTCTTTTTAAAAAGTTTTTCTGTGAACGTTCTGAGCTGTGATACCACTTATGTACATCCATACCAATTAACTGCACTGCTTTGGCTAAAGAATGACTATTTTGGTTAAGTGTCAACTGTGCACCGGACCTCAAAATTTGCACATAAATCCATTTGATTTATATCATGAAAATAAAGATCCTTTTATTACTACGCATGGGTCAAACGCGACCATTGCAGGCTATTTTCTGATTTTCAATTTTGAAAGTGCGTGTTAGTAAGAATTTGACGCCCAAATTCTGACGTCCGGTGCACAGGTTTTCTTTATCGAAAAAAATACTGGCTGGAAGCATAACTGTTGCACCTCTTCAACAAATTATATTCACAAAATTCTGAGCGATCAAAAAACTGATTACATTTTCTATGTCTGTGACTTTTAGATAAAGGTATTTAATCTTCAGGAAAATTATTATTAATGAAGACGTCTTGTAAGTTACAACACACCACTCATTTGTCCATATCCATTAAATTTTGCAAATGAATCGTTATAGCAGTCATTATAATTTATAAAGCATTCAACGAAAATCCACACTGTATGCTGCCATTTATTATCGCATAAACGTAATATTTAAAATGCATTTAATTTTTAATAAGTAGCATAATAATTAAAAGTAAGACCGAAATTCGCTTATGAGTCTGATCGTATGAACTCAGCCAAAGTGGTCGCTGCAGCAATGCATTGCAACCATTCCTGTCATTGAGTAAACTG
>JAQGAP010001014.1:0-23792 GCA_034697805.1 Orchesella bifasciata | reverse complement strand
ACCTAAGCTATCGATTACTGAAAACAGAATTGGAAAAAGTCAACCCGTTCGAAAGTTATCGTGCCCCCACACAGACAGACACACACACACACACATAAACATCCACATGGACAGGCGGACAGAAATACCAAAACGATTAACTACCAACAAGTTGCTAGTTAATAAGAAGCCGCAAAAACACTGGGTCACAAAAACAGTTTTTATTTTGGCATTTTATTTCAAAACAAATCAAAAATGCATAAAAAAAGGAAATGGCAAAATATGGAATTGGAATGCGAAATTAATTCCATTCCAGCTGATAACAGTATAAACTATGTGTAAAGATTTAAGGACATACCTTTCAGCTCCCTGGATGTTTTACTTTCTTTCTGTACAGCATTGTATATATTATGTACCTCGGAGAAAAAAATGGGCCTTGGTGAAAGTCAGAGTAAAGTAAGCAACTAGTTTGCACCAGCTCGCTCCTCGGATCTAATCCGTTTTCATAAGAAATTAATGTAATTATAAAATCTGATAGATTTACAGTACAATCAACAGTTCATCCCGAAAAAGTGGTAGAACTGCAATTCCATAAAGAATGGTTTTTAGTGAAAAAAGGAGTTTCAACGGTTTTTTAGAATGAACTTATTTTTTTTAAGTGGAAAATACTTGTAACAATAAATTTTAACCTTGTTTGGACTAATAAGCAAGCACTGAAACATGTTGATCTTATCCTACTAATTAAAGTAATCTCCGATTTCAAACACAGCTTCCAACTTTTCACTTATAATAATTCCTGATGATAACAGTTGGGAGCACAAGCAGCAGTGGCTGCAGCACGCACTGAAGAACCTGCAACGAAAAGTGGTTCCGGATACTCGACTTCAATTTTTTGTTTTGGGCAGCAATTCAGTTCATGCTTTTCGCACCATTTTTCACTAGCATATCTCTTCCTACAAAAAGTACATGCAAAGTTGCGGCCTCTCGGCTTTGCTAGATCCTTGGAGCGTCTTGATTCAAGTTCACCTGAAATAAAACAAAAACTGCGTAATATCATGTTAAGAACTTATAAACTCGTGAATTTTGGAATATAAACCTTTTAAAGATCCGCCAGATTGGAGTGGAGCACTTTCAGCGTCGGGATTGGGAGTAAAATCCACTCCACTCTCTTTTTGCAAAGCGCGACCATCGCATATGTGATTTTGAAAAGGATCCTGGTCCACGAAATATAATCCACAACCTTCGCATTGAACACAGCGAGAAACGACTTCCATATCTTTTATAAATGAATAAAATTAACTTTTATTAAATTCTGTATTTTAAGCTACCTAAGATATTTCACTAAAACCGATGTTGTTACCTTCAATAAGATTCTCCACATATTCAAAATGTTGAAGGATCTCACGCCTGTCCTTTAGAATTTGGAAGTAAGCGGAAAGTCGCGGAGGTTCATTTGGATTTCTGGAAGGGCATTCCCACGGACGATATTGGGTCACTGCTTCGTTTTCTGCAGGAGTTGGAAATGTAAACATTTTCACTTGAAAGAAAAACTCAAAAGAGGAAAGATTTCAAACAATTTTTGCTAGGATTTTTTTATTCGTTGCGAGCGCAAAGATTCCTTAACTGAACGAGAACTGGGAATAGACTGGGGAAAAATTATGACATATTCCGGAATGTCAATGATGTCCCGTCTACGCAATTAAATTTGTATAGAAAATGGACACGTGAATTCCACCTGTACAACTGGCTCTTTCACCAACAAACTGGTGAGTTGGTCTGCGATGTAAAGCCTTCATGAAACGCAATATGTTGGCTGCCACTAACGAAGTTGAATGTTAGGTGTGTATGGGATGCTTGCTTTCCTTCACTTACAATGTTTCATATTTCTCTTTTATAACAAGCACGTGGGATTTTGAATAGGACAAAATGATGTGTTGCAAGGAAGCGACTGTCTGTATAATAATGTCACAGACAATCAAGCGGTGTTGGGGTTGAATTTTTTTCAATAAGATGAGTAAAAATAATAACGACAGTGGATTTTACATGTTTTTTTGTGCAGCAGCTCTAATTTCCGTTTTTAGCATGTAGAAAGACCGAGAGCACAATCTCCCTTGCTTTCACCGTGGCTGAAATTGATATGTACGAGAATGATACAATACACAATGGATTATATCCTGCAATTCCCTCTATCATGAGGATTTGAGAAGTTTTTTCAAAGTTGTCATTGACGACACCTTTTTCGTTGATTTATATGTAATTAAACCTGCCGGATCCGATAAAAACACTTTCAGACTCCGAAAACCGCTTGGTTTTGCGATATTTGCATCAAAAGTCATTTTGCCCGTTATTTTTGAGTCATTTTGAGATAAAAGTTGTTGGCAATTCTGTAGGATACGCAATTACAATAATCTGTTCTATAAACAGGCAAGCCAGACTATTCACGAGTATTTTAAAACCAAAATCATGAAAATCGGTTTGCGCAAACTGAACTTTTCCTGCAAAACGTAAGCCAAAAAACGGGTAACAAAGATACAATTTTTTTTGCGACAGCTAAGAAATAAATTGAGAACTTGAAAATCGTTTTGGCATTAATCATACAACCATGCTACTCATTCGCTAAAACGTTTGTTGCGTTCGTGTTACACCATTTTTACTTAATAATTAAATGGCAAAACGATTTTCAAGTTCTCAATTGATTTCTTAGATACCGTTAAAGAATTATGCTTGTTACTCGTTTTTGGCTTACGTTTTGCAGGAAAAGTTCAGTTTGCGCAAACCGATTTTCATGATTTTGGTTTTAAAAAACTCGTGAAGAGTCTTGCTTGCCTGTTTATAGAACAGACTATTGTAATTGTGTATCCTACAGAATTACCAACAACTTTTATCTCAAAATGACTCAAAAATAACGGACAAAATGACTTTTGATGCAAATAGCGCAAAACCAAGCGGTTTTCGGAGTCTGAAAGTGTTTGTATCGGATCCGGCAGGTTCAATTACATATAAATCAATGAAAAAGGTGTCGTCAATGACAACTTTGAAAAAACTTCTCAAATCCTCTTGATAGAGAGAATGGCAGGATATAATCCATTGTGCAATAGAGGAATATTCGTTTTTCTCCCCCTTACTCCTCTTTTATGTATATGCTTGATTGTCTTCTCATTGTGTTCATCGCATCCTTTTTCAGCCTATAATTTTCTTGATCAAAGCTGTATCGTCTTCTCCGTCGTCTCTATTTTTGGATTGTGGAGGCAGATTTGCGTCATACTATGAATGTACAGTCAAAGAAGAGTAACGATACGCCAAATTTGATCTGGACGATGGTGGGTAAAGGTGAAATTTGGATGTAGAAGGATTGTTATCATTTGTAATATCAATTTTATTTGTTTAATGATCGTTGACAGTGAACTTAAATGTGCTTATGTATTTTTGTATTGCTTCTCTAATTAACTTAAATAAGTGTTTCTTTGAGCTTTGGATATTTGTGTAATTATGGAGCATATTTTTCTTCATGAATGTCCACATGTATCAAACTAAATTGTGAATCCGATTTGGACATTCATTCGGCTGAAATAGTATTCCTAAGTTCCTCTGTAGCTTTCCCAAGCAAAGTGGTAAGTTGGCGTCGCAAAACCTGAATGAAGCAAAAGCGTGTGACTAACTGCAGTCGTATCGTACGGGATGCATATTTCCTTTTTCACAAAATTTTTACCATTTCTTTCATTAAAAAAGAAAAAAAGGTGTTGCTTGAATTGGAGAAAATAATGCGTTGCGAGCAAGCGACAAGAAATTGAAGCTTCTCTGAAGAAATTGGCATCTATTCTGAGACTCCCGATCAATTCCAGACAATCCAAGGATGCTTTGCTACATTATTTTCCAATATATACTCCTCAAAGGGAATAAAGTGGATGATGGTAATTGGCGGAACTTGCTTTTTCCGTTGATTGCATCATTGATGATGATTGCAAAGACGTATGCTCCTTGACTATTGTTTAGCAATACAAATAAGAAGAAATACATGACGTAAAAAACAGTATCTATCTACGTCGTGATTTCAAATATTCTTGTGGGACTTTCATATTCATAGTATTTCGGAATTGTCAGAATCACCTAACAATCATCAGGTTTTAAAATAGGTTTTTGCTCGTGTTTTTATTAAAAAGTAAGCCTCATAATCAAATGAAATGATGATGAGGAGTAAATCAAAAAGGCTTCTTATCCAGTATCTTGATTAATTCGTCATTGTATAAAATTTCTCTCTGTTGGATTATTTTCCAAATCTTTGAGTTCTGGATAACACGTATACACATATTTAAATTGTGCACACAATTTAAAAAGTATTTAATGATGAAAATTGTTAACGGTACAAGTTGTGTTCTTTTACGGCATAGTTTCTATCCACTGATGAGCTAATAATTCGTGTCTGTGCCCATGTATGTGTGAATGATTATATTTTCGTCAACAAATTTCAAATGGCTGTATTTGTATGGGAAACAGTATCAAAAGAGATATAAAGTGCAAAATAGCTTGAAACAGATTTGCATGTTCCAGCTGCAGCCTTGCATTTGCTGCTTTTTTATGGTAACATATTGATTTGCAACTTCAGTTAAAAATTCGCAATAAGCTTTAATCTTTACATAAAACTGTGAGCTATATTGAGTTGCAATTTAAGAGCTAAGCTTTAAAAAGAGAAACTAAGTGAATTGAATTTGGATAAAACTTGAACTAAGATGGGTTGTGATAGGTCTTTCACCTCTAGCTACTTTTTGAATGAGTGTTGTGTAATATGATGAGAAAACAAATAGCATATTGAGTTTTTACTTTGATTGGCCCTTAGATTAGTTTGCAGCTGGTCAGGGTATGCGAGACACGGATTTGGAGTAGTTTTTGTCCGCAAAAATTATTTATATTTTAAGACTAAATGAAGCGCTTTTTAATTATTCTACAAACCAATACAGACCACACTGATTCCAATTTTTTGGATTGATATTTCCATCATAAGTTTATAACATCTCAATGAAATCTGGATCAGGATTACTGATGCAAATGACTATGAGTTCAAATGATGCTCAAAGTTTTCCCACAGTTATCCATATGTCAATAGTTTCATCACTTTGAAAGCAGACTGCATCTGCAGTTAAGTTTTTCAAATTTTAAATGAGAAATTCACAGCATTATAGTAATGTATGTGCCAACCTAGCTTTGAGAGTGAGTGTGAGTTAGTATGGCTCTGTGCTTGCACACAGAAAAGCCAAGCTGGAATATGATTACAACGAAAAGATGTTTTGGAGTGATGAAAACAAGCTTCTCAGCTCAGGCTCAAGAGGAAGCTTTTGGGGAAATATGTAAAGAAATATGGGAATAGACAGTACTACATCCCACGATTTACATTCTGTTCAGTTTCAACAATGGCATTACAATGTGAAAGTTGCTTCAAAAAGGATTCAATTCAATATTTGAATATCGTTTTCTTCAACAACAGTAGTAAATGTAGTTTCCAATACAGTAGAGCAGCAGTGTAGCGTCTATGCCGTGACGATGATGAGTAATGAATATTATAGTAATCTACAGTTGTCAGCTGCAGTTTTTAAAAATTGGATTAATTACACTAATCGTAAATCTCATCTGAAGAAGTTCATGAAATATTTTATCAAAAGAGAACCGGCCTTTACTGTTAATTGAAGCATATTCTGCATACTATACTACAAATTGCAAACAATTCAAATATAAATTCTGATTAAAGCTAAGAAATTAAATGACAATTCTGCAAACTAGTAGACTCAACGAACGTATTAAGAAGCGGTGATGAATTTAATAACTAATATATTTAATTTCATTGCAAGTCAAAACAATTAAGTAATAATATCAAACGATCAGTTAGAATCATGCAAAAAATTTCACCTCAATGAGCGCAATAAGCCCGAAGCTGAGCTGATTTAGTTATTAGATTAACAACAGTATAAAGCATCGCAAATTTATACTACATCATTTTAATTTTAGTACAGAAATTGCTGCAGTGATAATTATGATTATCCAGAATAAGATTTTCACTTGTAACGTAAGTACTCTCACAGTTAATCAGAAGGGTTGGAAGTCCTTCTGTAGTTGTTTCACTCAATAGCTGTGTCAGTATGAACACGCATGTGCATTTCTAGTGTCCCCTCCGTAGCAAAGGATTTTCCGCAAGTGTCGCAAAGAAAATCACTCGACTTCCGCTCTGTCTCATGTGTTTGTAAATGCTTTCGCAAAAACATCTTGCGAGTGAATTTCATCTCACACAGATCACAAGGGTAAGGCTTGTCTCCTGCAGAAAAAGATAAATTATAAATAAACTTGAGTGACAAACTAAAAACTAAAATTCGGTGTACCTACCACTATGGGTTAAACTGTGTCTCTTTAAATCCGTCTTCTGAAAAAAACTTCGCTCGCATTCCTCACATTTGTGAGCTTTTACACCGGAATGAATTTTCATGTGTTTCGTTAAGTTTCCCTTTGTTGAGAAAGCTTTTCCGCAAGTCGTGCAGTTTGAAACTCTCCGCTTCATGTCTCTCTTCTTGTCTAGGTGGCTATCTGTTTGCAAATGTTGTTGAAAATCATATTTAAGTAGAAAAACTTTTCCACAAGGACCACAGGAATAACGCTTCTTTCCTACAAAACAAGATTACTTTTCAATCAAATTGATATCAGTAATTAAAAAAACCCAAATGTATTTACCAGTATGCAAATGAATGCGTCTTTTCAGGTTGCCTTTTCCCTTAAATGACATCTCGCAAAATTTGGAAGAGCAATTTGGAATTGACGGCAAATTAACGTCTTCTCTCTGAATTCCCTTACCGACTTCAGCATTCTGCTGGCTATATGCCTGTTGAATCATACAAATTAGTAATGAATAAAAAATGCAATGTTGCACTATGATGTATTTCAGCTAACTTTTTCTCGAAATACAAAATGGGCATTTGAGAGAAAGGAATTTTGCGACGGCCAAATTATTAACGAAGTTTCATGTTTCTGTAGTAAAAAAGTGTGTAGAATCCGATAAGACTACTTTCAGGTCAGCACAATGCTTCGTTTCTGAGCTATAGACATCAAACCAAAATTCCATCGCTATTTTAGGCGTTTTATGGCATAAACACTTTTGCCATAATTCTACAAAATGAGGTTCCAACGATCTATGGTTGCATTCGAGTAGTGCACCCTTTGGGGTACATTTTGACATCTATATCGTCCCAGTCAGTGCGCGCGGCGATACTTTTCTAGAGGCGTTTAATTTTTAAGAAAAATTCCCTTGAAAATTAAAATATTTTGTTCGGTATGATTTTTCCTGTTATTTGATATAAAATAACAATTCATGGTGTTATAAACTAGTATAGATCAGTTTCCTAATCATTTGGCTTGTTTAAAGGGAAATTTATTACGTCTTCAAAATTTTGGTCTGATGGGTAGGTTCATTTTTTTAACTGAAAGCTTATAGAAAACTTCGTTAATAATTTGGCCGTCGCAAAATTCCTTTCTCTCAAATGCCCATTTTGTATTTCGAGAAAAAGTTAGCTGAAATACATCATAGTGTGTTGTAACTAACGCTGGAGTGACAAATCGGTATTCACCTCTTGTTCGCTGTTTTGGCCACCGTTACTCAAAGTTGACGAAGCCACACCTCCCGCTGCAGTTGTTTCAGTGCGAGAATACTGCATTACAAGTCTGTTTTGCGAAATCTCATTAGATGTAAAAATGGGATTGGAAATTGTCTCAGCCGAGTGGTTTTCCAAATCGCTGGCAGAAGTGCCCATTTCATGGAGAATTATTTCAATGAGTTGGCTATTATTCTCATTCCCAGCATCAACTGAACATTTATTTGTCTCGTCGACAAATGGAATCAGAACGGTGATGCCAATGTTTTGGTTGGTTATCTAGTAAAATATAATAGTTTATAAATCACACATATTTTGAATTTGATTTAAGTGGCATTAAAAAATTTAAAATTTGGTCGGATATGTTACCAAATTATCGTCGTTTGGAGTTGCTCTTGTGTCTTGATATTGATATTCTTCCGTAATAGGTCTCGCACTATCTGTTCCGGTTCTTGGCTCCACATTTATAGATCCATCCTCTCCCTGATAACTGCCGTCATTCAACATGTTTCCAAGAGTTTGGAAGGAAGAGTTACGCTCCACCAAATTTGACCTCATGAAACTGGTCGAAGAGGAAGTTGCTGTGGCTGGGGGAACATGATGTTGTCTGTCTTCTCCATGAAAAGGAACTGTTTCATCCGAAAACGTAACACGGTGCCTCCGCTTGGTAGACTTCAGAATTGATTTAAGGGGTCTTCTTTTATTTTTCTGGTTAATAATTTTTCTAATCTTCTGCACCTCATCCTGGGAAGCAGTCTTGCTAAGGGGTGTCATACTCAAGGATTCCATTGAAGAAGATAGAAAATGCATTTTACCAGGAAAATCATCTTCCTGATCGCTCTCTTCTTCTACATCATCATTAGCCTTCATTTGCATTTCATTTAAGTCTTCTTCGTTAACGTTGCTTTCTCTATGACATTTCCATATTTCATCCGTTTGTTCATCCCTTGAGATAGCGTGAGCTGGTGGAATGCTTGCTGTAGGTAACTGTTGGTAAGCATTCCAACCTTGCGTGGTATTTGCACCACTTACGATTCCCATATTCTTGTGTGGTCCATGCAAAAAATTGATGGGTGGCCCATGAGCAAGATCCGCAAATGTGTTTGCAAATTGGACGTCTTTTCGAACCTTTAAATATATGTTTCAAACATACGTAATTATAATTTAATTCAAACTTTTGTTTAAACGTCTTTTTAGTATGTGTAAAATTAAGTACCTTTGCATAACTGTGATCAGAGCCGGCAAGTCCATGATTTTGTGAATGATGAGGGTTCTGCCTCGTCGCTCTGTCTAGTTTTGGGATTTCATTCTGAGGAGAATTGCTATTTTGCTCCTAAAAAATGCAAAGGATGGGTGGTTGATATTTAAAATCTTAAATTATTTTCTGTTATATTGAACCATGATAATTTACTTTATTGCCCAGGTCCTGTTTTCTGGAGGTTTCCTGATGAGGTTGACGGCGAAAAAAGGAAGTGAGTTTTTGTAGCCAACTACGCGACCCTTCTCTTCCAGTCTTCTCGTTATATGAATAAAATAAGAATTTTTTCATTGAACAGTACAAAACCACCACACGAAATATATTACAAAAGAAAATGCTGTTGGAAGACTTACCGCCATTATTCCAATTATAATATATTTGGAAAACTCACAAACAATGTATGGGTTTTTAATTACATAAAATCAATAAAATATTTTGCACCAAAAACACAAATGTCAATATTTAATTAATCAAAAATATATTTTAGAGAATAGCTGCATCCGGACTGGGTGACAGGAAACATGTAAGGGATATGAAGCTGGAATCCGGCCAACAACAAAAAACTGCTGATTGAACACCCTGATGGGCATCGACATACACAAATCAACGCTTCAAACTATGTATAATTAGGTATAACTTTTGCATAACATGCATGACTATTCTTACTTACACTTATGTAACATCGAGCTGTACTTGTATACGATGTTTGTATGCCTTTCTTGGCAATGCCTTTTGTGTTATAAATTATATAAGCAAATTCTTTGTTGCAGTCAAAAACACATGTGATGATCGACATGTACAAAAATATTGATGCCATGCAAAAATTACGATTCTTTCGCAGAATTGGCCATTATTGGATTTAATTCGTAAAAATGGCCATTATTGGATTTAATTTGTAAAAATGGCCAATATTGGATTCTTATTCCTTGCAATGGCCATTATTGGATTCTAATTCATAATATTGGCCAATATTGGATCGAATGCGTAAAAATGGCCATTATTGGATTTAATTAGTAGATATTGCCAGTATTGGATTTAATTAGTGGAAATGGCCAATATTGGATTTAATTAGTAGAAATGGCTAATACTAGACTTAATTTGGTGAAACGGCCAATCCTGGATTTAATTAGTAGAAATGGCCAATATTGGATTTAATTAGTGGAAATGGCCAATATTGGATTTAATTAGTAGAAATGACCAATATTGGATTTAATTAGTAGAAATGGCCAATATTGGATTTTAATTCGAAGAAATGGCTAATACTAGACTTATTTCGGTGAAACAGTCAATCCTGGATTTATTTAGTAGAAATGGCCAATATTGGATTTTAATTCGAAGAAATGGCTAATAGTTGATTTAATTAGTAGAAATGGCCAATATTGGATTTTAATTCGAAGAAATGGGTAATACTAGACTTAATTCGGTGAAACGGCCAATCCTGGATTTAATTAGTAGAAATGGCCAATATTGGATTTAATTAGTGGAAACGGCCAATATTGGATTTAATTAGTAGAAATGGCCAATATTGGATTTTAATTCGAAGAAATGGCTAATAATTGATTTAAATAATAGAAATGGCCAATATTGGATTTTAAATTAAAGAAATGGCTAATACTGGATTTATTTCACAGAAATGGTATATACTGTACGTAATTAGTTGTAATGGTCAATATGAAATTTTAATTCGAAGATGGTCAATACTGGATTTATTTAGTAGAAATGGCCAATATTGGATTTTAATTCGAAGAAATGGCTAATAGTTGATTTAATTAGTAGAAATGGCCAATATTGGATTTTAATTCGAAGAAATGGCCAATACTGGATATTAATTCGTTGAAATGACCAATATTGGGATTTTTCATTACTGATTTAGTTTAGATTGAGTTTTATTCGTAGAAATGGTCAATTTACCTTTAATTGGTCTTTCATTCATAGAAATGACTAATGTGGGATTTTATTTGTACAAACTGCTGATTTAGGTTACCGTATAGGGTTTTTTGCAGTGGTATTAAATTAACAACAATGTCACATCCGTCGTTTTGCAAATTCCACATAAATAAGCCAATTGTTAATTATCTCCTCTTATTGAAATAACATCTTTGCTGGAGACAAGTATAGCCAAGCCGGCAAGCTTGTATGCTGTTATGAAAAGAAAGCTCACAACCGAGAAGCTTCTTTTCTGGCTGTCATACACACGAAGAAATCTACCGGCCTTTTTGCGTGATGCTGGTGAAAGTCAGAGTAACTTGAACGTATGCCATTGCGTAGCAAGCAAGAATACAAACAGTTTCCTTCACATTAAATCTACTGTTAAGACTGGAACTTTGAAAGATAATTCATGCATGCCAAAAGACACCTTTTATGTTTTGTGCGAGAATTGGGATGGTTTTGCGACATTTGCGATTTACGGATACATCTGTAAGCATTCTAATTTTTGTATTCACGTCGAAATAATTTTTTAGGATGTTTATTTACTAATATACCTATATTGAATTCGTTTTACTCAACCTTCACATGTTAGGTGAACCTAATCTAACCTACTAATCGTAAGTATGACTAATGCTTCAGCTGTTGCATTTACATCTGTTCTTGGTATCTGCAAAGCTACTACTACGCGTGAGAGTGCAATGGAATTATACAATCGTTTTGCTTTCGCAGCTTCAGCGTTCTTGAACTTCATTCGCGTTCCAAAGTTCATCTTTTTTAATGTGATATTAGCAAATCTTAACGAGTATATGTATTTGAGTGATGATGTAATAAACAGAATGTTTTTCGACGGGAAAAGGAAGCCAATCCGGCCATTAAAATAGTTACATTTTGAAACATACTTGTGGCGGTGTAACTAACTACAGACCTGAATGAAAGGGAGAGAAATGCTAGAAAAAAGTGAAATTGCGCGGAAAAATTCGACAATCAAGATCCATTACAGGCTGCACTTGCTTTGGTGATAAAATTAATAAACGGGGATTGTATATGGTTCGCATTTGCATATCCGCCATAATGCCAGTCAAATGAGAATAAATAGAAGCTCTACGTATCAGCCATGAACCTGTTGGTGATGCTGATGAGTCATAATCAGTTAGATTTATTAGACACACCTTAGAGAATTTTTAAAACTGCCACTTGTCAGTTCCTAACCGTGAAAATGAATTATAATATTACGAAAATAATAGCAAGTCCTTCCGTCAATTCCAAACAATATTTCACCAAACAGTTATAGAAAATCTCGATTTGACTGAATGGTGTTCTTCTTGAGGCTGACCTGCCAGTTATGCCTGAAGCGTGCAAAAATTATGTGTTATCCGAAATACCTAGAGAGTTCATGATACAACTTTTATTATTGCCAATTTTTAAAAAAGGTGTAAGTTTTCAGCAAAACGAGGATTGTTTTCAATAAAGTAACTTCAAGCGAGATATCTTATTTCGTTTCCATTTTAAAATCAATTATTTAGTAGGATATGAACAGTCAGTTTGAATTTTTAACTAACCAAGATATTTCGGGATTACTGATATTTATAAACTACTTTCAACGTTTTGATATCAGAAATGCCAATTGACATTAAGTTTGGGGATATTTCAATTACAAATTTGAAAACAGTTTCGTTTATAGCAATGGTGTATTATAAGTAATTTTCTTAAAGGAGAGGGTCGAATTCAGACGTGAAACTTTATCCAACAATATGATGTATCCTGTGTAGTATCCAATGCAGGTTTACCAATCTAAGTACGTTGATGTTTTCCGAGAGAAACACTTATCTAGAATGAGAAGATAGACTTTGTAGCAATAAAAGTTGCTCCTTTTAGCTGACAAAGTGGAGGAGTTGCTTATGGAAAGGAATGCCTACCTAGATAAAAGTAATACGTTGGGTTGAACCGAAGTTATCCTTCTCGTCACTGACCTAGACTTCCAGAAGAGAAAATTACGTTTGGATAATTTTAACACCACATTGTAAGTTTATCTATTTTCATTCAATTTATACTATGGGATTTACCTTGCTAGTGTAATAGCGTTCCCTCGTCATTCTTCAGTTTCTCTTGTAGAAAAGATATTTCCATCTGGTGGAGTAGCTTCAATTGCATCAATATCAGCTGCCCCCTCAACTTCGTCAGTGGTTTGATGTCCCCATCCTTCCCAACCTTCCGCACCAACTTTAGCACTATTCTCAGAGTCTCCTTCATCTCAAATCGATGCAGCGCTTTTAACTTGCGCATTTGAAGCAATGGCAGAGTTTTCTGTAACTGGACCATTTTCTAGTGACGTTAGAGTTTCTGCTTCGCACGAACACTGTAACTGCCTTTGTGACTTGATATTGTTGTGATAAGTGCTTCAATATTTTATACAAACAAAGTTGAACTATTTTGCTCAAAATGAATAAGTAAACTGCTCTCCTCTCTAGCTCCGGTCGGAATGATAAAAGACACCGAGAGAAATGAAAGAGAAAGTGAATGTTGAGCTATAGTTTTCCAGGTTTACGTGAGCTTGGAGAATCGTAATCGTCATCGTTTCATACTTCTTGAAATAGATTGTGGTTTATGTAATTCTGAAGAGGAATTTACATGTAGGGACACCGACGAGCAGTTTTAAACGCGTAATCGATTATGCATGCGAAAAGTATTACACAAGGAAAGTTCTTTTTTGCATTTTAGTATTTATGTTATGATGACAGATGCATACACAAGACAATAAGAAGAAAGTTTTTAATGCCCACATTCACGAATTCACGAAACTGTTACGATGCTTTCTCATTATTTCTTAACAGCCTGCCTGGTCTACAAATAACATGATATATCATATATCAGATTGTAAATCAATGTCAGATATTGACTCCTTATGTTTCTTAAGTTCTCGATGTATGTATCGGTTGCCATTACATAGGTGCTTTATAACTTTTGTATGATATAGTGCCTTATGCAATTTTTTTCAGTTTTAGTAAAAGTAGATTATGAAATCGGGATTTTGTTATTAGTTTTTTCATCCGAACTTCTGGTATTTTATTGTTCTCGTAATTGCCAGGAAAAGTACTAATTTATTTTACATTGCAATACAGGGTTTTTACTATATATTAGAACCAAAGACGAAGGTTCATTTGAAATATTTGGACGTTATTTAAACTGAAAACGAGCTTGGAATAGTCGGTGCATTTAATCTTTGTTACCCATGCCATTTCAATTTATTTCAAGGTAAAATAACATGATTGTTTCTTCAGTACATGGTTCGCTGCTTTTGCACACGGTCAGGTTTTTGGTTGAACATTTAATGCAGTGTATTAAATTTTAATGAAAACATAATCCTACATTTTGAGTACATATTTTTCTCTAAAGTCAACTAGACAAAGTCTTTTGGATGAATAGTATAATTTATATCCGTTCATGAAATTACCTCCAATACGTGAGTGGTAGCGTACTTCTAATCCTAGCATTCTAGTCTATTGGTGATCAAGGTCCATGGATGTATTGATAATGGTAAACCAAAAGGTTAAACCTGAAAAGAGAAAGCGGATCTTATTAATCGTTGTTTAAAACGTGGATAAGTTGTTGTTATGAAAGATTTATTACCTCTATGTGATTAATTAAGTGATTGGAAAGGCTAATGTTTACTGGCCTGGTCTTGCTAATGGGAAGCTTCCTGTTTCAAATAATTTAGAATAGTTAAATGCTCATTTTGAGCTTCATCCATTTCCTTTAATTTTTCGTTTTTTACTCACCCTTCTACTTTTGTTCGTTTCCGTCCAATTTCTTCAGTTGCTCCTCTAAGGAAGCAATCTCCGTCATGTGCTTCTGCATCACCTCCATCATTGTCAAGTGGGCCTTTAACTTTGCCTCTTCCTCCATGTTCCTCAAATTTGGAGTGGTGAATGGTTGGACCTGCTCCAGTTCCTCCATTACTTCGACAATGTTCTTCACATCCTTTACGTACGTCTTCTCCAGAAATTTGATTTCACTATTAATCATGTCCTTATCAATCTGTCGTATTTGTTCGCGGCGATACTCCTCCATTTTACAACACTCTTTACACTCCCTTCTTAAACTCCTTTTTTATTTGAAATATAATTGATAGTCACTTAATATTTTATTCTAAAGAATCAGAATCTGTTCCATAAATATGAACTGTTTTGTTTCCTTTCTCGAGACGGAATGACGATCAGAAGACAGCGTGAGAGAGTGAAAGTTGAGCGGCTGACTGTTGCTTTCACTGTGTAGCAGTGTCAGTAGGACACAAGGAAAACAGATCGATACGCGAGACACGCAATAAAATGTAGTTGCCTTGATGACACAACTCTGCTGCAGGTGGAATGACGAACGGGGATTTAATCTGAATTACTATGCTTTTATGGTATTCCAGTGGGTTGACAGGTAGTCTATGTAGTTGAGCCATCACCTTGTTGATGATGCTGATAGATCATACTTAGGTACATATAATATGTATATGCACTATATTTTAATAAGCATAAGTGTATTGCTTATTATGAAGCTTTCTCCGTTTATTTGTGACCACTAAAATTGGTAGCACAAGAATGAAGTACGCTTTTCTTACTAAAAGGAAGCAGATGGAAAATTCAAATGCAGAAATTGTCAGGTTTCAACTCTCAATTATGCCGAGCAACAGGGCAGAGTTCAAAATGTGTTTCAATATTCACATGGTTTTATTTCATTGTAAGAAAGGAAGCTTTTGAAACACGTATAATAAGCGATTTAAATCTAGGTTATATGATATTCCTGGCTCATAAGATCAAATATTACGGAAGGTTGGTAGTTTTGCTCTGGATGATGATGACTATGAATGGGATTTTTGAGAAGAATAATATGCTTCGAATGACTGAACATGATAAACTTCAGCAATATTCCTTTTCATAAAGAAAATTGGAGTGTAGCAGAAACGCGTTAAGATTACTTATTCTCTTTGTTTGGTTTTTACACTGCTAAATTGAAAATGTCAACTTTGAAACTCTATTTCGCTAGAGTAAATGAATAAAAAATTGACAAAACACACTTTTCCACTTTTAATTTCTTTCCTGGGCAATATTCATGTCACGATATGAGCGGGCACGATAAGTTTTATCAGCAGTAGCATTTTCCGGCGAAATTGGTGCAGGATTAGTGAAATCCATCTGAATTACTCCACCACTGACTTGCCCCAAAATTTCCAGTCTAAACAGGCAAACTTGAAGGTGCTTTCTGAACAAACTTTCAACAGCAAAAGCCTTCTCGCAGTACGAGCACCAGATTTTTCCATTCTGCTGCTTTCCAGGAGTCCCGGATTGTTGAGAATTGGAGTTGTCTAAAATGAGAGACAAAAAAAGTTGAATGGTTGATCGCTCATTATAAATAACTGTAATTTGTGATTACTAACGTTTTACTATTACTGATACTTGATATGGGGCTGATTTAACTGCAGTTGCTTTTTTGAAAGCGTCTACATTGTGTTTGTCAAGAGAACTCTGGCCTCCGAAATATATCTTGCAACCGTCGCATATAACACTGCGAGAAAGGAACTGTATTTCTGGTTAAACAAAAGTAATTAGATAGGATATAATAATATTTTATTATACTTTAAATGCGTCTTCACAAGTTCCTACCTTCAGTAAGGTGCTGTAAACTGTCGAGTTGTGCCAAAGTTTCATGTTTGTCTTTCGTAACTTGAAAGGCAGTAGAAGAAGCTGGCACCGGAGCAATAGGAGGTGGTGTTTCATTATTAACTGAAGCCATTGCTACTTGTGGAACTGTTCAGCAATCGTTGAAACAATTGTATAAATTTGTTTTCAGAATGGTGTCAGAGTGGAAACTTTTCGGTTGGATGTTCTTAGCTAACGGAGATTCATCATGCATTGGCTTGCTCTAAGGAGAAAATCCAACGCTCTCATACATATTTGTTATGATGAGCTCTTACAAGCTCAATATTTTCAGAGTAATTAAATTTTAGGCTGCTGAACTTGGAGAGGTAGAAAACTCCAAACCCGAAAAATCTGAAAGTGTGTCTGTAAGTTTCATGAGTAAAAGCACTTTGAACGCTGAGCAACCTGTTCATTTTCACAACACAACAGGTTGCTCCCTTTCTTCATTACGATGATAATCCAGTTTTGCCTTATGAAAATGCTCTTCCATATCCAAACACAGAACTTCACACACTAACACTCGCTCTCAAAGGTGAATCGGCACATTGGTTACCGTTCTGCTCAAGTGGTTGCTTTCCAATTCAACACTTGGGAGCCAGAGCGTACTTTTCTCGTTATGCGAAATGTCGGAAATGAGTTTTCCCGTATAGGCGATTATGTTGAAAAAGCATAGAGTCAAAAAACAATCTACAAAGATATTTTTGTTAGTACAGTATTTGGAACATTGGAAATGTAATGGAAATGGACACGTTCAGACTTATGACCTTCAGCTTCCAAAAGGGTTTGTTTCTGACGAATATATCCCAGAGTTATTTCACCAATTTGACAAATGTTCATGAGCTCTGAGCTATCTACAAGTATAATGCACTTTGTTTCATACCGGTATCGATCCGGAAACCGGATATGTTTCAATCTGAATTAGCAAGAGAATTCCTCCTTCAGATTCAGTTTCGTCAGGTTTCATGTCTCGGAGAACAATTAAATGTGTATTCAATGATTCGAAGTTTATGGTGAATGTTTGCCTACTAGTAATTCGAAACTGTAAGACTGGTTGAAACAACACGGATTTCTTATTAATTGCGTGTTCCGTTTTCAGTTCAGTTGTTTGAGAACAGCCAGTTTGCTGTTTTTGATGTTGAGTGAAAAAAAAAGATTAACAATATTTAATAAGGTTGTAAACTATAGGTTGGGCATATCTAAAATCCTACACGGAATTGCTCACGAAAGTACTTTATTTTATCAAAACTTTTGCAGAAATATTGCTTTCGTCAAACCAGAGAAAAAACATTCCTTACAGAGCGAAAACGATGTTTTGCCAGGCAGACAACAAGCTGTTGTAGAGCAGAGTGTCTGCCTTTCTTCCCCCGCTTTGGAGGTCTCATAGCCAGGTAGCACACTTGCAAATTAAAAGAGTGAAATGGTGACACATTTTCAAAGTGTCCGTCTTATACAATGCCCTAAAAAGAGTGAGAATATCTAAACATCTAGAGGCTAGTCAACCTTGTCAAACATTTTTTACACGTATTTAACTATTGGTTGTTATAAATGACAGTGGATTACATGCAAAAGAGTATGCAGGAAAGAGCGAGTAGCGCTCAAAGAGTTGATAAGGTTGTGCAGATCAATGTTCTCAGTCACCAAGCGAATGTAACATGATAATCCTGTAACGCAACACGTAAAAAGTCAACTATCTTTCGAACTTATTCCAATATGCAAGCATTTGTGGCAAGTCTGTTCCATGAGGTTTTGGTGCACACTTCTACCCGTTTTTAGCGTCAACAGCATTATTCAATGTTGGTATGCTTTCTACAAATAAAAGTGAAGGTGAAAGCTTGAATAACATTTTCACATGTGTGTGGGTTGACGCAAGAATTTTTGAAAATAAGAAAACAGACGTTCGCAGTACAATCCACGCATAATACTTCTGAATATATTATTCGGCTTAAATTCAATATTATAACCACCATATACGTATTATCGTCCAAGATACAAATATTCAAGAGATATGTTTTTATGTTTTTGATTTCACTTTCTGAGATTCATACACTGTTTTCATTTCTAGTAGAAACAACAAACAATAATAAGTTGAAAACTATCCCCTCTTTGTATATATCCGTGAAACGAAATGCATAATATTTTTTTCAACTTTTTAATAATCTGTAATGGTGTAAACGATACGATTTCTTCTTGTTTTCCCCATTAATTGGCTTACTCGTTAAAGTAAATCACATCGATTTTTTGAACGTTTTTAATTTACATTCGTTCCAGCATGTATTCAAAAAGAAAGTATCCGATGAGCTATTCACTCACAACATAATATATTTTGCATTTACTGCGTGCATAGGTGCGTGTATTCAACGCATAGGGTGTAGTGCCAGTGTGCAAAATTTGGTATAAATCATGACCATGATTTTAACAAATAGTGTAAAAACCTTCAATCTAATTCTAGTTCATTGGGCGGCAATTAATCAGAGTTTAGGCGTCCTTAATATTCTCTAAAATATTTATTTGAATCTGTGGAGTAAGTAGATAATTCTTTACTGCAACTACTGTTGTTTTTTGGATAAATTGATATAGAAAGTTGTTGACTAAAATGATTTTTATCTGTACGGAAATACTTTGTTAATTTGAATCCCGATTGGATATTATATGACTCCACCCCTAAGGATTCTCTTGTGGACGGCTGTCTTCCACGTTTGCTTTCTCCGTGGGAAGATTCTCTGCTCAAAATGTAAAAAGTTTAAACTTTCACGTTTTAATATTTTATGCTAACTTCCACATTTTTTTATATGTAAATTTACCTGTGTTCTGCTGCTGCGCATTGTTAAGCTGGTGAAATTCCTTTAGCTTCCGTATCATCTCCTGAAGTTGCAAAATCCTCTGTTTCTCCTGTTTTGTTGCGTCCTCCAGTTGCAGAAGCACCTTCTTGATTTCCCGGACGATTTCCTTGTTTTGCAAAACGTCTTGCTGTAACAATTGCTGCTCTGGAAGCATTTTGAGATTATTATTGTTATAATTAGCTAGAATATTTCCGACTGCTGAACTTAATCGACTGCTGTATGTTCTGAATATGTTGTACTTTCTCCTTCAATGACTGTTGACGTTTTGATCTGATTGTATATCCCTGAAGCAAAAAAAAACGTTAAAATATTGTCGGCCAAACTTTCTACACTTTGAAAAAATGCCCTCCCCAAAATGAAACATACGTCTTTCATTGCTTGCTTTGTAGAGAATGGGAGAGAAAAGACTAAAGAAAGACGAAAATGGAAGAAATGTTATTAGTAATAACATTATTACCTCGTTGGTTTCCTACTTACGTCAGTTTAGCTTTGATACAACCTGCTCTCAAATGTTGGGTGACGAAATATCCTTCACGTTTGGGAGATGGCTAGCTTCAACCAACTCTTTAAAACTGTTGGAGGATATAGCAGGATAGTTGCTGTGTGAAAACGTGTAGGGAAAGTGGAAAATAAAAACGAGTAGTCTTTCACCCAGTTCGTCTGATTGAGCATACCAAGAGAACGGAAAAGAAAATAGGATCGATCATAATCTCATTCCAGTATTTAATTAAAGTTTTGCCAAGTCTCCATCCAACCTATTTTAGTATCATATGATTACAGGTCATGATAGTAGTTTGTATTCAAAATGCAAAGGATATGACAAATTTGAATGACTCTTTCTTCCCGTACTTCATCAAAATCATATAATATATAACATTAAATTAAGTTCTTTCACTTTCGATTCAATGCCATTTCCCTACGTAATTTTACAATGGTGGGTAGCTGAAAATAATATCCTCATAAAACAATACTACAGTAAAGTGTTCCTTTAATAGGTATTCATTTATTTCTTTTTTTTTAATGTGGGCACCTTAAATTCATAAAGCGTTGAGTAAGTTTATTAGCATTTTTTAAAGACAAATACACAAATATTCGTCGCGACTGCGAAACTTCTGAAGCTGCTTTAAGTCTAAATTTCGTAGAAACTTTTAGTACAGCTATTGCATTATTTCCTGGTTTTGTAAAAGTATTTTGTGATAAAAATGTGTCCGTTAAAAGCATTTTAGCCAGTACTGTACTCTTTCAATTTTCGTACTTTCTCCTTTTATGACACCCGATACTCGATTGTGTAACTGCCTTTCCTGAGATTCAAAACTAATTGTGGGTAAAAAATTACCCATAAATACTAGATTTTAATTTACACAAAATATTAAGCTGTATAGCTTACTTATTTGTTAGCAATAGCATATGAGAACGAAGTTAGAGTGAATGAGCAAATAATCTTACTTGTTGCTTTCACCACTTGGGTCAATGTACTACAGCGTCCTTGATCTAGAGGAAAAGCATGCTTGGTTTATAACAAAAAATCGATATGTCTGCACGCCAGTCAAACACTGGGGAACAATGTGTCTCTCATCCTTTCGTATGTGGTAGATATAGTTGATCGGTAACAATATATTATGTTACATGCAGCCGTTTGTAGATCAATGTTGTTGACCCACAAAGAAAGTACACTTGGCATTTATTTGCAAACGCTACAAGGCACCTTTTTTGAAAGAAAATGGAAAATTCATTCAATCATTTACTGCTGAATATAAAATAGATGTTCAGCAAAGTTTGAAGCAAGTTAATCCACGAATTTGCCTGTACGTGGGTGTCTCGTTACATTTAATCCAATAACATTATTAACTAAACCACTACAATACTAATCCAGCGGTTGTAGAAAGTTGTACATATTTTACTTAACTTTCAAGTTGTCAGTCCGACTTTTATTACAGACATGATGGATGGTTAATATGAATGAAGCCAGATTTTTAAAATATTTCACTTCTGATGGAGAACAAATGCCAAAAGTTATCAGTTTTAAAATCAAATGTAACAGTTTACAATATTCATTCGATACTGTAGTGGCTACTTTCGTCCAATTCCAGTTTGCAAATGTGTTTAGTCATCCGATCCTTGCTACTTTACCCGAAAAGAAGTTTCATCTAGAGGAAGAAAGCAAACGTCTTTTATTTCTAAAACTAGCTTATTTCGTTTTGAAAAAGTTTTTGATAAGAATTTTCTTACTTCTATAAAAGTAGGCAGGTAGAAAGTCAATTTCCGCTTTATCCGTGCCATGCCATGAAATTGCTTATGGATTATTATAATGTTTAAAATTTTGAATTAGTCGTATCAAGGAAAATTTAAAACATTGAGTGGAAAAGTATCGTAATCGAGTTACAATAACCAAATATATATAGGGGTTTTAAGAAATCTGAAGTGAGAATAGTAGGGCGGCCAGTTTTATACACAGTTGACCGGCTCGTGGGTATCTAATTCCTTGAACAGCATGAGAAAGCCCACTCCAATATTTATGCTGAGCAACAAGCGATTCAGCGTTTTCCTCACCTCGCTTCTATGGAGAGTATAGACAATCTATAAGAAACGAGGCTTTTCAAGCGGTTATTATTATAGATACGGCCGTTGTATAATGGTAATTATTTTTCCGTCTAGTCTTCTCACAAAAAAAGAAGGGATAAATTTCGCATTGCAAGCAACATTTACATTCCATTTACATTGTATATTTTGTACATTCCTATTATGTGTGCAGTATCAGTGAAATGATATTGTGATTTTTATAAGTTCTCAACATGCAAACAGGTTTTACTTATATTACCTCTTGACGGTTTTGTAGGTAGGTAGATTTTTGTTCAGTGTGGTATAGATTAGAGCCGCAGCCCATACAATACATTACGTTATACTTAACTGAATTTCCCAACAGAAAATGCATTTACCATTCGAAATGACTGGTTATGTATGATCGGAAGCCAAATAAAATTTTTAAATTTCAATCTCAGCTTAATTTCTCCGATCCCCAACGTGACTATTTCCTGCGGTTGCATATATTGTACAATAGTAATTGCACTAGCCTGGAGAAGCCTGCGTCTTGACAAAACTTGGTGGAAAAACTACTCATCATAATTCAAAAGCATACAATATATTTGGTCCAGTATTTAACTCTTATATTCTAGATGTGCCCCGTTGTGTAGTACTTTTTGATTCTTTGAATATTTAATTAGTTGCTCGTTATTCCATTAAAATGGTTGGTTTTGTCCAATTCCACAATAAACGTTCTTCCGAAAAATATTCCTTGGAAGCTTTCATATCACATTGCACCAAGTCGCTTTCTCGGAACACATTATTCAGTTCAAAACTAAAGCACTTCGTTGGAGACAGCTCTAATAAACTGACGAAAATTAGTTTTGCGGAGGAATCCATGGCTAAATTACATTTCAACGCACTGCCAACTGTCAGTTAATCGACAAGTGATATTATGTATGATTACGGTCCCACCACAATTTGACTTCAATTTCACCAATCATCTTAATTCATAAACCAATATGACAATATTTTAATTAGTTTACATTCATATATGATAGCGTATTTGAGTAAGGAAATATATAATTCATTTTATTGGCACCTTTTGGTCATTTATTTGTCATGAAATAAATTGTAGTGCTATATGGCGCTGAATGCACTGTCAATGTGAATGATGCATCCATTTCCATTGTTGGGAGTACTAGCGCTCCGGGTTATAGCATTATCTGTCATCATCGGTGGCTCTAGCTAGAAGTTTAATTACCGTCAAGCCTTCTAATGTGGCTGATTTTGATTCGTTTTAAGAAATGACATCGGAAATGGTCAAGGCAATTTGACATCAAGAGACTCATTAGACCGCCAAGTATACTCATTAAACTATAATGATAATGTGTTATCCTTGAGACATTTGTAATGGGCGTAAAAATGAAGTTTGAATGCTGCATTAAACGGTAACCGAGTACTTGCGTCCCGACATACTTGCGTCCCGGGGTCGAGTTGCGTCCCGACAGACTTGCGTCCCGTCGTACTTGCGTCCTGTCGTATTTGCGTCCCATACTACTTGCGTCCCATACAAGTTGCGTCTCATACTATTTGCGTCACATATTATATGCGTCCCATACTTTTTGCGTCCCATACAACTTGCGACCCATACTATTTGCGTCCCTCACTATTTGCGTCCATACAATATTGTGCACCATGTTGTTGCACCCAACAGGCAATAGTAATAAAAAAGATGATGATTTTTATGCACCTTCCAGTTACTTGGGGACTGGTAATAATTGATAAAAAACTAAATAATTGATAAATAAAGTGGTAGTCTATGTGGTCAATTTAGTGTAAGTTATTAAAAGAAGATCAATCAAGGAATTTTTGAAAATATAGTTTTTTATCAATTATTACCAGTCCCCAAGTAACTGGAAGGTGCATAAAAATCATCATCTTTTTTATTACTATT
>JAQGAP010001013.1:0-23793 GCA_034697805.1 Orchesella bifasciata | reverse complement strand
GTATGAGTGTATGTTAATGAACGTAAGTAGTATTGAATAAAAGAGTTAGTTGAAAAGACTCATTTAAAACCTCAACAGTATAAATTAGCATTTCATAGCAAATTTCTTGACATTAGACACAGGAGTTGGGCAACTCTACTTTTAATGGTTTTCCCACTACTGTCCCTAAAGTTTGTAAAATTAAGTAAAGTTTTACATAATTTTTTGTCTAGGTTACCTTCTTTCTGTCATTTTATCCCATGTCTTCCGTTACCAGTGCCCATTTATTTGCTAATGTGGCCAAATAAATTCAGTTAAAGCAGACGATAACGATTGAAGCATGCCCAGTTATTTCAACGTTAACAACCAAATATAATGACTGCTTAACTCTGAAACTTAGAAATCCATTGCTTCAGTGTAACCTTTGGACAATTTTCAGTTAGGCATTGCCGATCTATAATGGTAACTTTGCTCGGAACCTTGAAAAAGAGAGGTTTATAGCGGTAGCTATTTCCGCTATACCCTTTTTCATGGGCTTGAAAGATGGCAACTACGCCTTTCGAGTTAAACTTCATGAATACTTACTCTAAATAATGACATTATGTGAAACAAGATTTTGGGTATCTTTGTTCGTCGCTGACTTGTAAAGTGTTTTCGATGCATGCATTTTTAGAAGTGACATTTCAATTCAAGTATCCACTTCCCACACTGTTACTCACATATTATTTCAGATGCATAAATTGCATGGCATTTATTTTAAAATACATACTTACAAGATAAGTACACTTCAATAATTAATCATAACAATAGTTAATACATACTTAATTCTAAACATCGGTAATTCTTATTAGTAAATTCTTGATTTAACACATAAGCAGTATGTATGAAATGAGATAAAGGGGACTACATTCGTATAGCTATTGTTAATGACGTCTTGATAATATTGAGCTGTAGCTACTCTCATTGATCTCTATCCTTCTCGTAAACCATTTTTTGTAAATTCTAATCTTTAGGGAAATCACAGATTCAGGCTAATTTGGTTAGATTTGACTGTGTATTAATATAACCGAAAAGGGCAAATCACCCCTTCTTCTTAAATACGTGTGTGTATTGCGCCGATATAATTTTTGTGTACAACTTTTTTTATTGTGGAAAGAGAACTTGTGAACAACTCAAATGTTATCTGGTGCATAAACTAGTAGATTAAAAATACTTACACACAATGCTTTTAAAGCATTGAAACCAAGCACCATTTTTGCAATTATGACACTAATACATTTTAAAAGTATCCTGCGCAACTCCAAAACACTAGCAAAAATGGCAATGCAGTAGCCCACAAGCAAAATCACAAATATTATAAATATATTGCCACTCATTGTGGCTTTCTTTGGTACAGACCTAGTGACAATTGGATTCGGCTTTGTTGTTGACTTAATATAGTCGATCTGGTGTTGAAGTATTCCTGAACTTCCTATTGCCCTAACGACTTGCATTACGAAAGGAGGAATGTGACCACAAAAATCGAACAAATATTCTCTCCTGAAAAAACTTTGTTTTCCTACATGAACTTCTTGTTCATATTTCTGATTCCAAATCCGGGCTACTTCATTGGCTAGCACACGTGGCAGTATTAGTGCAGTATTATTGCAATCTGCAGTCAATTTTATTACAGCATTTTGCTGTTTTTCATTGTAAAGATTTTCTATCGCAAACTCCGTCAAAGTTAGATGAGACATTTCAAAGTTTTGTGCGTATTTTGTTATTGTAGTATGTAATGTTAAAAGAACGTCTCTCAAAACTACCTCTAGTCCAGGAATCAGCTTTGTGTTGTCGTGCAGTTGTTCGTACGTATCTGAATCGAAATAGGGGCTAATTACAACTCTTGACAGTAACTGACTTGCCTCTGTCTCAATTCGGAGTTTATCACAAAATCCCACTAATGTATCATTTTTCGTATAGACATTTGCCATTGCTGAAGTATTAGCAGAACAGTCCTTTAGGAAATACCCAAATTGTCTATCCTCTACCACGTTAAGTTGTAGTCCACTGTACACTCCTCTTGAGTAGATTTTGAAACCGTCATTAATAAGCTGCGTCAGATTTTCATATGGAATCGGATTTCTAGGCAGCACCATGTTGTACACGTTATTATTTTTGTAGGCATTGCTTAGCACAATGCTAGCCAGAAGAAACCCTCCGAAAATAAATCTCAGCTTCCATTTCGCGATCAGTTGAGCTGAAAATGGATCCCCTTGTTCCACTAGCGGTCTGCAAACCTGTTTTAAGATAGACACAATGCTTTCGCAACTCCTAATTTTTCGATTTTGCTTTCCGGTTATCAAAACAACTCCGTGAATTGATGCAGTGACAATCGACAAGGACAGCAGTATAAATTGCCAAATGTACACATCAAACACATTTATGAGCTCGCTAAACGAATATCCAGCAACGGGCGCGTAACCACAAGCTACAAAGGTCGGAATGTTGGTTACATCTTGCAGCTTTAAAGCTGCAAATTCAAGGTCCTCATATTCATGTAATTGGATGTAAACAAAGATTTCTTCTGGTCGATATGTAGATGTCGACACCCCATTCTCACAGTATAAGCTTGCACTTTTTGCGTAAGAATAGTTTAGAAACAGTGTTTGCAGGAATTGCGCCATTCCAAACGGGAATTCATCGTCCGAATATGCCAGTTGGTAGGGTCGCCGACGGTTTCGAAAATCTTCACATTTATTCATATAAAACGCAAGTCTTTTAGACGCAAAATCGGACGGTATTCCAAATGCAACCATTTCTTCTCTAGATGGAAATAAAAGATTTGCAAGTTTTGGCAGCTGATCGTATCCCAGTTTATTTAGAGAAAGTTCTGAATCTTTGAATTTTTCCAGGAATTCATCGGTTCCACCAAGGCAACCTAAACAAGGTTTTATGCCTATTGTCTTTGTTATCTGTGATCTCCATTTGATATCCAAATTAGCTTTAGGAATACCATAGGATGTGATCATTGTGAGGTATAAATCGTTAGAAAACATGGACAGAGTTCGCACCGGCTCCATACGATAGAAAGGGCGTACATGATGCCCAATATATTCTCTGTATGCTGGTGTTTCAGTCCATATTTGGTGGTCTGGTTCAAACAGAATGTTGACATTGATTTTTGGAATGGAGGATGGAACCATGTGTTTGTAACCTTCTCGAAAATTCCAGAAGTCAGTACTGTTCGCAATGGGTTGATAGTGCCACAAATCCAATTGCCAAATATGTATTCTAAAATCATTGTAAGAATTGTAGAAATCGTCATACATGTACGTAACAGGAAAAAGGGCAATGTTGACTTCACATCTCCATGGCTTCGATTGCGTTGCAAACTCGATTTGTTTAATTGCCATGCAAAAGCCTTTAAATGTGGGTATAGGGTGAAAATATTGTAAAGTCTTCGACATATCGGAAATAAGGTTTTGAATGTATGGACCCTCTTCAAAGAAGCTGCTGCTGCATATCGAGTTTACTCTATTATCGCTCTGGGTACTGTTTACTTGAAGCCGCTGACGTGTTCCCTTCTGCATTCCGCGAATCAACCCATAGCCGTATCGATCCTTTCTAACAACTTCAAGCATCAGTTCAGCTTGAGATATATAAACGGGAACCTCCGACTGAACAATGTCTACATTTCTATTGTTCATCACGTGAACAAAGCAGTTTTGAAAAGTGGAGAGATATTCCCCCAGATTTTCCACAGATGGAAATTTGTCATCATCGACAGTACTTTTTAAACGCTGCTGTGTATTATGAAGCATTGGTCTTAACTTTTTACTGGCGTTAAATAAACTCCTAAGAGGCCCATAAATGGTTTCGTAATGATAAGTGCTTTGCACTTGGCAAAGAATGTTATAAAAAACTAGAATAAAAATGTACAACATATTTTTTGTCTTTAACATTTGTGTAGAAAATAATACGTGTTAAAGTAATGAAATATTTAAAATTGTGCGGAATCTGGACTGAAACTCTTTTTCGGACGGTAAAGCCTTGTGCTGAACCGCTATTACCCTTTTACAAAGTAGGTTGTTTCCTTTTCTTATTTAAAAATGGTATGCATTTAAAGCACCGCTTTTTTAAAAACATATGCCCACTTTTTTTATACGAATTGCATGTCAGTAGAACAAATCAATTTTTTAGAAAATTACTTTCACCGTTTAAATGAACCTTAAAACTCGTTAAATGCTAACTTCACTTAGAACGGCCGTGTTCCTTCTTCAATTTAATTATTAGTAACTTATGAAAAGAAATACTTGCTTATCCATTGCCTGTATTCAAATTTATATTAAGCACCTTTTCAAACATTAGAGGACTAAAGAAGCATAAAGTTTTATATAGTGAAGTTAAAGATTGCAATTTGTTGTTTCGAAACATCTGAAGTAAATTTCGTCAGAATGTCTGGCTGAGAGCTTTAAGCGTTTGTCGGCTAAATGGGCTTGTGTTACCGAAATCACCGTCAATGCTTGAATATTGTCAATCAGTTTTGAACCTATTCGTTTGAATTTCAACAGTGTTACTAACTGACCAAAAAACTAAAATGTTGGTAGTGCAATGGAATGTTTTGAAATTTTACCTGCAACTACGACTAAGACGACTGTTTTAACATCCCAATAGCGTAGACTGACTTATCAAAATTTTAATGGTTCGAAACTTTTGTCATAAATACTGATAATCAATTGTTATACTTGTTTCAATTGCTGAAGTATTTTGACCAGTGCCAATGAAAGAAAGCAAGTGCAATGACAAAATAAAAACATGCAAATTAAAATAAATTTTTATACGGTTTAACGGCTACGCGCCATTCTGATTTTATTGTCAAATCAATTACAATGTAGTATTTAATCTGAACTATGGACCAGTAAACAATGCAATTGCCACGTGGCGGAGGATTGGAAAAACTCCAATGAATTAGCAAAATGAAAATAAGATACGCTTTTTATGAGGTGGAAAAACACCAACTCGCTCTTGAGAATAGAACCCTAGTCCATTAGGCCACATCTCTCAACCCTTGGAATCCTTATCTCCGTAAGCTGCTTGACAAATAAAAATATATATAAATTGCGTAAAAAGTGATATGTTGTTCTTTCGTGTATTTCATTTTAAAGAGTGGGCAAATATCATTTTCGATGATCAAAAATATTTGTGTCTTTAATAATCAATACAATTCAATCTAAGGAACTTCCGTTGGAATAGTTGGCATTTTTAATTTTAATCATTTCAGTCGACGATTGGTAGTGTCAATCATTTTGAAAAACCTTCATTACCTGATAGAAATCTTGATTACAAAATTGTCATTATGCGCTGTCTGGACAACAATTGGCTGGATGAAAGTAAAATAAATGGGCTGCATATATATTACTACTTAAAAAGTTGGACTGTGTAACGGCTACTGGGCTATATTATGGTAAAATGTACATTTTTTAAATGGTTCTGTTTTGTGCAATAAATTGGATAAAATAAATTACATGACAAAGTTAAACAGTGGATTTAGGTCGTTTTGGTACCCTTTTATCAAGACACCTTCAAATTGCTTCGGCTTTACAATACGTTTCAAATTGTGTGTTGCATGATAACTGCTAAATTGACCAAAAGTGAGACTGAAAGATGTTTAGAAGATGTGCGAAAAGAATTTTCATGGCTGACGATGGTGATAGAAATATGGTTTTGAAACGAAATGGCATGCAATATATAAGATTTTACACTCAGAGCCGAAATATATAACCAAAAAGGGGATATCAATGTTCTATTTTTGTCTCCTTTCCAATCTGTCATGTTAAAGCTATTTTGAAGCAAATTATCAAAAAGGCAACATAAAGCATCAAACTATATATGATGAACGAAACATTGTCTAATGAGCTCTGGAAACGTGCTTTGTTTACAAATCATTAAAAATGTATGGTCCATGTCTATTTTTTACGTATACTTATTCTGTTCAAAAAACTTTTTGGAAATCCCATCCAAGTTGTTGACAGTCTTTGAATGAAAAGAAAAACACGTTTTTGCAATTTACCCCTCGCCATTTCCGAAAGGGGGCTTCAGACCATAACGAAAGCCATAATTGTAAAGGAATCAATTGATACTTTTATTTTACTTTTTCTGAGCATATGAAAGAAATACGGATGACGATCACTCAAAGTTGGCAAAGTGAGACTTGTGAGCAGTAATGTAAGGTTAACAAACAAAAGACAGTAAAATAAACATTTAGGAATATTCTTTAACCTCGTTATTTCTCGATGTTATAAATTGCTTTAAAAGCTCAAAACATATTTCGCAGAATGCACAAAACCCTGAAAGTGTCAGCAAGAATGCAAGAAGCAGCCAAACAATCAACAGAGATTCAGCAGATGCCAAACATGACTTGAAGTTGGCTTCTAATATGATGCGATCTAATCCAAACCGATTTTGTGAGTGGAGAGACAATGTAAAGAAATTCCAATACTCATATTGTTTGAAGCTTTTTACAGTGGTCACCATTTTAAAAAGTTGTTTGGCAGTTCTATCCACATTGTAAATTTGCTGAAGCCTTAGTGCTAACCCACTCTCTGAACAAATGCCCAATTTCTGTTTAAATGTCGGATTAAAATAATGGGGGCGCAGAACATACCAAACTGAAATATCTGAGAAGTGTCCATGGGCATTATTTGAATACATTTTTCTATTCCCGAATAAACCAATAGCAGATTTTTCCACTGCCTGATTTTTAAACCATTCAGCCGCTTCGACACTGTCTCTATAAAACAGTGCAAACTTTCGAAGACCTTTCTCATTTCCCCCCGAACAATTTAATTCGTCGTAATTGGATATTAGCTCAACGATTTGCCGAAATGGTTTTTTAACATCTAAAACGCACGCTCGTTCTATCATACTTTCATAGTTCAACATGCTCTTCTCATTATTATATTTTTGCAAATCCTGATATTGATCTTGAATTTGGCTGAAGTACTTCATTGAAATAACAACGTCAGTATTGGTTATGTTCCACAAGTCTGAAATAGTCTTTGGAACACCCTCCGGTTCTGGTTCAGCGGTTATATACGAATATATGGAGGAAGTGTAGGTAAATCTTAGAAATATTGCTAGGTACACCCAACAAATCATTACGAATTTCTCACTATTATACAACGCGTTAAAATTCAATTCCATTCCTTGCTCAAGCAGGGCTGAGTATACCCCCAAAAAAGAGTCAAACATTGAATATTTCCGTAATAGAAAGCAAAATGATAGCAAAAAACCAATGAGAAGGCATATCCAAGTCCAAATATCAAGTGGGTTTAGTATGGACTGAATGTTCAGTACAACATGATTATTTGGCGTTCCAATAAAAATGCTAAATTTTAAGTCAATATATTCCGCATTTTGTGACAGCAGCTCATGCCACTTGTTAGTTGCCGGTAGCATGTAGGTTTTCAAAAAATTATCTGCAACTGGTCTACAACTCCTTTTCTTTCCGAATTTCTCATACATTGAACAATTGTGTTGAGCAAGAATGAGAGTGGTGACACACTCTGAAGTTGTCGTTTGCCATGATTTCTTTTGTTGATTTCTAGTCGGCTTAAAAGTGTAAAACTCACAGGCAGTTGATTGCTTATTTGCGGCAGATGTATGTGACATTTCAAAGTTTGAGTCCAAATAAATCATCCTTTGTTTGAATTCTGAATAGGATGCAGGAATGTTTAACAACTTTGAAAGCGAATATTTATATATGTTGCTAAATAAACCATTATAAAATGTGATATGAATACCAGAGGATTTAACTTTAAAAAGTTGTGTGGATTTCTGGTCAAATATGATGATTTTCTCTGGAAAATACATTATTTTATATGTCGAAAAAGATTGATCTAATGGCGTAGAGATTAGGACGAAATCCGGCAAATATGGTCTCTCCATTTTTGTGGGTTTTAAAAATGAAAGTGTCAAGTGGCATAATATAAGCTGTAAATTGAAATCGCCATACGTGGGTATTCCGTTTTTAGTTTCCGGTTTATAAAATGGAACTTGAATTATGCAAGTAGAGTCATATCTCTGTGGCTTCACTGTAGCTATATAAAATGAATCAAAACTTTGATTGACGTTCTTTGTTTGTAGTTCTTTTAGCGTTTCTTCGTTATTGAAAAACAAACTATTTTTAAAAAATTCCGGTACACTGCTGTTTTTCATAGATTGGAATATAACACACTTCTCATTTGAAATGCACCAGTTCCAAAAACTGGAGTAGATACTAAAATAATCTGCTTCATCCTCTTCATTACATTCTTCCGGGCTACAAAGAAAGCTTAGTGTGCAGGAACTAAACGTTTGGAACAGATTTGATAAGTATGTCGGATATTGGATATTTTTAGTAGAATAAGATGAGATGGTAAACTGCTCCACTGATATTGCCTTCTGTATACATAAAACAAGTACAAACACTAAATATTTTTGAAAATCTGTCATTTTAAATACAGGTTTATTTTGTACTTTACGTCTAGAAATGAGCCCACACTTCGATATTCTGTTAGAAATTGAAAAAAATTGAGACAGAATATAGTTTTAAATAATGAACGACAAAGTGGATGAATAATGACCGTATTCAAATAATGGTGAAACTCCTTGTCGTCAAGTGCATACTGAAGACAACTCTTCAAGTTTAACAGTTTAGAAAAAAAAATTGAAAAAGAAAATATCACTTGCTGCAGTTACCAGTCTTTTAAAACTTCATATCTTATTGGTGAGTAAGTTATTGTTAAATACAGGTTTTTCATAATAATTACATGTCTAAGTTTGATGAAGAGGAGACACGTCGACATTTTAAGCTAATCTAAACTAGCAGTGCATTTTCAGTTCCAGAACCTATGGAATGTTAATGACATTCTCTACAAATTAATTTAAACCTCATCAGTAATAGAAAGTTTTATATAACAGTATTAATAGCTTTTAATGCATCATGTAGATTACCCTTTATTTTTTGTTCAAAAAATAATAATTAACACTCTCATCAACCATGGGAGTTTTGGTTTTAGAAAGGCGAAAGAAAGAGAATGGGTTGAAAGTCGTAAAATAGATTGCAACACCATATAATTATCAGGTTTCATTCATGTGAAAATGGATTTAAATACGAGTAACTATGTGTATCATTTTCAGTGACGCTAACGTGTAAAGTTACTGCTCAAGATATTTTTATTGGCATTAATGAATGATTATATTATTAATATTATTATTATTAATAATAAAAAACTGGCTCAATATCAATGCTCGTATTCGATCCATGAAGCCCTAATAAAATGCGATGCAATGGATCATCACGAATGAAATATTCTTTGCTTTCCGTCATTCAGCCGCCGTTTCTCCGACCATGCCAAATTGTTTAAAAGTTCTGGAAACGTGTTTGGTTTACAAATCATTCTAAATTATGCAGTATTTTTCAAGTTATTCAGTGTGTCTACCATTTTGTATTACATGCCTTTAGTTTTCAGAAGTCTTTTATGTCGTTCCAAAAAATTTCACGCTCAAATGTGTTGACAGCCTTCTAATGAAAAGAAACAGATCGCTTCGCTGTTTTGAAAGGATGTTGCAAAGCGTAACCAAGTGCCAGTCGGAATGAAACGATTGGTGCTTTTATTTCCCAAAAATAAGGATCGCATAGTTTTTTTAAATTAAAGAGTTCACAGTGTATCTGTGGAATGAAAGTTTGATTCTATTCAAGACAAGAAAAATTGATGGATAAGTAAAAGTTTGAAAAAGCATTACAAAATTGTTTCAAACTTAATGATTGGTAATAACTTAAACACAGTATAAAATGCAAGTAGGGAATCTTATGTAATTGTGGACACATTAATTTCCCTTTGTTGAATCACATTTAACGTTGGCTATCAAATCGTGAAGTTTGTTCTGTAAACTGGATACAGAAGACATGGATTACTGCCTACATCAATATTTGCGTACATATTTCAACTACTATAAATAATCTAACATCATTTTGAAACGTACGTACAGTCTCAACACAAAATGTTTCCATTTTATTACACAGGGGAAGACTAATCGGTTGGTTTGTGATGAAAATACTTAAAGAGTGGTGCTGAAGTTTTGTATTATATCCACGAGATTACCATTCATGATATATACTCTTCTTTCTACAGAGAAAGCTTTCTCTCACAACTTTATGATGGATGAATGCCTATCAATGTTTCGTTGCGTAGGTATTTGCTTTCTTTTATTTGTTCACCAAATGTCATACGGTCTACGAGTTCGTCGGATATCCTTTCCTCTAGTGTACCAACCTTGTGATAAATTAACTGGTTCCACACTGAAGTAAACTCAGCTGTACTTGTTTTGTTGAACATTTTCCCTTAAAAAAGAAAGACAGAGTTGGAGCTTTATACAGAAACTAGAAGTATTAATAAAAACGACCAGTCTTTGGGCGATTAGATGTTTTTAAACCAAGGAAATTCATAAGGTCAACTTTACGAAACATGAATTATTATGGTGCATCCATTTCACGTTACTTCGAAATGGTTATGGCATACTGATAAGTCACTCGACAATTTTTACCACGCACTTTTTAAATTTTTTAATAGCCAATAGCCCCATCTTCAAGCTTTTACACTATAAAGAGTTTGTGTACTTCAAAATTGAAAGTCTTCAAATCTTTAGCTCATTCGAACTTTTATGGGTGTGCACATTCGCGAAAGCAATTAGAATTACTGTAATGGTTATTGACGAAGTAGAGTGCTCAAAGCGAAATTACTATTTTGCACAATAGCCATCATTACTTCTACCCATTTTTGTATTATGACAACCCATTTAATTTGAGTGGCGCGTTTACATATTCATCCAAAAAAGGAAATCTGTTCCGGTAAAGAAAAGCCGTTTTAAATTTCTCCTCTTTCCAGCTTGTTATAATTTTATTGAAAAGTGTCAAAAACCTGTAAAAACTTGCGCTGCGGAATCAATCCTAGTGCGATTTGAAATCGGTTCGGGTTCTCAGTTTTAACTGAAATCGTTTTCTATTCCTTCCAGCCTTATGTTTAGGGAAATATTATCTGAACATCGATTACCTGAGAATTTCAAAGCTCCAATCTGGACCGTGAGTCAGAAGGCTATCGGGCTATTCGTCACTCATATTAGCATCGTCATCATCAACAACATCCAATTGTATTCTGCATTACACCTTACATTGCAAAATCGAAGGAGTGTTAGTTAGTTAGTTTTAATTTGACCATTTTTTGCCATCATACACGGTCATGAGATACATTAATCTTGTATAATTCACTTACGATTAGTTGTATAATATTGAAAGTATAAATAAAAGGTTAAAATTAAAATTACATTAGTACGTTGTAGAAAAGCTCCTAATTTTCATAGCTTCAACCCAGAAGGAACAGATATTATTGATTTCTTCACAGTTAAGTTTTCTAAATACTTGTACAATAAAATTTTCTCTAGTTACAGTATCAGTCATTCTACTCACTTCTCTGAATAATCCTATTCTGGCAGACTTATAGTGAGCACATACAAATCGAAGGAGTGAATGGATTCAATATCAGTAGAAACATCCCAAACCGCCACTTAAAATAATCGCTGTCTTAGAATGAAATTTGGTGTCGGTCAACTAAAAGACAATGTTTGGGTGTGCTAAAATCCAATCTGGCTAGGCGGGGTAAGTTGAGATAATCCAGCTGGGGCTAATTAAGAGCTCGATCACGGAATGCGATTTGCGTTTTCATTTTTCAACAAAATGATCTGAAATTTTGCACAGCAACGTTTTGTTAAATTCTCCAGGAGGACTTTTTGCCCGATTTTTAAATTTCGTATTTGGCGCCAAAATTTAAATTTCAACTTTTTTAAACATTGATTTCAGGTAACGGTTTCTGGTTAGTTTTAAATAATCATGGATTGTCTTGTATTGGGAGCTTATCATAAAACCCAGTAACATTCTTTTATTGCGTACCTGATAAAATTATCAATTCATTGCTTTGCTAAGCTGCACACCCAACTATCAGTTTGTTCCCATTCACCTGAACATATAAATTTACCCCTTTTATACCAAATTTGATTGCTCTGTCTCCAGTTATCTTGACTCCTATAAATCATGTTTTAGCCACTTATTTTAAATATTTAATTGATATGACTTTCCGAACGACCATTATTGAAATAAAGTCTAAACGAAATGCCTAAAAGTCATTTTTTAATACGTATGTTTGTACTTTTTTCAATTAAATTTCAGTCGTGCTTCAAGATCAGAGGATTGTTCTCAATGCTTATAATATGAAATATACTAAATTAAACTAAATGATTTTGACTCCAGTCTCCAATCCAATATAAAAATGTTTTATTATAATACAATGTATTAGATTCTTTAAGAATGTCGTTGCAAAAAATTATAAAACGTTCAAAGCCAACAACCAGGCTACTATATTTAATGAACTGCATTCCTGTTCTCGATCAGTGGGTTTGGCCAAGCCCTGAACTCCGTGTCTAATTCTAAAACCTCGTACCTGCAATAAAAAATGCAGTTCTTTTAGAAAAACAATTACATTGTTAAACAATTACAGTTACGCTAATATCAATGTGCATAACTTACATAATTGTGGAATGCAACTTCAAGTCTGGAACGTCAGGGATATCTCGTTCACTCCTTAGCTCATTGAGAAACTCCCTGGCCGCTGCATTTACTTCCAAACTTGCTTCCTCCTTTGTAAGTCCGTGCTGGTCTTGAAAATGACGTTGAAGGTTGCCTTTCCGATTGAATTTCATTCCACAAGCAGAGCAACGGTAAGGCTTCTCCTCTATGAAATATGAAATAGTATGAAGGCTTGAATAGTTGAATGTAGACAAACACCAAAAAAACAAAAACTAATGAACCAAACCTGTATGGGAAAGCCAGTGACGCAAAAGATCATTATGTCTCAGAAAGACTTTTCCACAACCAGGTTTGTTGCAGGAGAAAGATTCCACACCATTCAATTGAGACTGTTTTGCATACAAAAGTTGAAGACGGATGTTGTTATATTTTCCTGGGAATTGCTCACATGCAGCTTTCTCTTCACCTTCAAAGAAAAAAATATTTACAATCTTAGTTTGCTAAAGTCTGCTAAAAATTTGGTAATAAGTAACAACATGAGTGCATTACGTGAGTGAATGAGGGAGTGCCGTTTGAGGATCGATTTGGTTTTAAAGAGCTTCCCACAGCCCAGAAAATTGCACTCAAACGGTCGGTTGTCACAATGAACGGTTTTGTTGTGACTATTCAAGTTTCTTTCCGATGCAAACTCTGTGTTGCAAAGATCGCACTTGGGTTTTTCTATTGGGCTACTGTTGGGCTTGATCTTCAAATATTCCTGATGTCCATGAGCCTTTGCCAGATGGTAGAGGTAGTGATGTTTTGTAATGAACTTCTGTGCACATTCATCCTTGCTGCAGGAAATGGGTTTCTTCTTATTCACATCACAATACTCATGGTATCTGCAGTGTGCTTTGGTTTTGAAACTCTTCCCACAAGTTTTGCACTCAAACAGTTCCAAACCCTCCGAGTTTGTAATAAGTTTGCAGTGACTGGGAACCTTCCCTTGAAAATTTCTTTTCACCCCAGTCGTTGCTCTCCTTGATGTTGAAGCAACAGGATTCATTTTCTGTTGAAGTATTAAAAATTATGTTTTGCAACTGGATTTTTAAGACATTTTACTAATGAATTCTATTACATGTTAAATTAGATGCAAAAGTTTTGAAAATTAGCATCGTTTTGAGTATGTATACCAGTAGAAGAAAAACATTCAGTGTATCTGTATACATAAATGTGTGATTGACTGGCAATCAAGGATAATAACTTGTGACAAGTTGATGTTCACGCCGTTTTATGTTGTTGTGTGACATATGTACCTTTTTTAATTGGCAAGTTAAGCGAAATTATAAAGGCCACAGTTTTAAAATGAATTTACTCATCTTCATTCATGTTACAGCTACTATCGCCACATATTCTAAAATATGAAACAACGTTGTCGTTTTCATGCCCCGTGAAGTTCGTCAATGCACTATCTTATCAGGATTCATTCATATGAAGTCTAACAGAAAACCACTACAGCAAAAGCTCATTTCTTTAATGCAGTTACGGTTCTTAATTCAGCAATACTGACAGGTAACATACCTTATTATAAGCAGCAAACTCTAAAGTATGTGTAATAAATGTAAAATATCACACTGCATTTGTAATCCATGCGGAAAAAATATCCTCTTTGTGTTTAGATAATTCTAATTGGTTTATAAAAATTATTCGAAATTCTAACCATATAAGCTGCGTGGTCTGCAAATGTACAAATATGTGGAAGGATTTTTGTAGCGGAATTATCACATAAGTACACTACGTAAATTAACGGGAAGTTTATGCTACAGTCAACAGCCAATGCTTTCTACATCATTGCCAGCAGTGTGAAATCACATTCCAAGCATACAATTTCACTTAAACTTTTAAAACGTTTCCCGAGAAATCAAATAACTGAAACTTCAAATTACTTTTGGAAGTCAAGGCACAAATACCTTATTCCCTTTTGCCTTCCTTTTTGCACAAACTGGAAAACCTAGTCTGCACACGTTAGACTATATATATATTTAAAATGAGTGTAAAAATACTCACCAGAATAATTCCCTTGTGATTAAATTCGTTATTGGACTACAGGGATTTATTTAAAACTTTGTAAACGGTATATATTGACTGGTAATTCAAACAAATTGTCAAGAACACGTTCAAACGGAAATCCGGCTAGCCAAATCGAACTTTCAAGCCTTATGTAAAAACATGACTACTCCCCACAAATCTTGGTGCAAAAATGATAATCACGACAGATCATCAAAGCCTTATCAGGTATGAGCATACACTTGAACACATATATTTTCATCTTAAATATTTTGTCATTTCATCATTCGATTATTATATAGCAGCAACTACACGCCTTTTTTATGTTCACGAGAAGAAAAGACACATTCCGTGGCCTTCGGATTTTTTATTTCTGATCTCACTGCCTGTGCTGACTGGCGACACCACTGTCATTGACTTGCACTTAATCCGTCTATATTGCTTTTATGCTTGCTGCAATCTCTTTCCCGACGACAAAATCTTCACATTTATACCTGGTTATAACAACCACATATACGATATATTCAATTATTTAAGCCTACAAAGTAGTCTTATTCCTACTTACAATTAATTCAAATAGAGAATGTATTATTCCCATAAGTAGGGACGGATCAGATCCTTTATCAACTTGCAAAAAAGTGTATATGATAGTTATTCCCCTTTATGATCATTTTCTCCCCTTTCCTAAATTTGAAGAGACGAACTTGTTGTAACTGAAATCAATTTATATCTATAATGATTAAAATATTACTGGTTTTGGTTTCAGTATCAAAGCCAAGTATATATTCGAAAAGTAGTGCTTTGGGGTTTACGTATTATATTCTGATTTTTAAAAGTTTTGAAATTTTTATACCGAAGCTAATAAATCTTCTTCTTGTTGGATTCCACTTGAAATTCAAATTTATAAACTGAAAGATTTGAGGTGACATTGTTTTATAATTTCTGTATTTGGTGTGTCTTAATATTTAGGAAAAATGTAATCAGTTTGCAAACGGAACATGAGATTAATAGAATGGACAGCTACATATTCCAAACGGGGGCAGAAGGAGTCTGCAATAAAAACTTATACATTTTTATTGTTAAGTTATTGCTAATTTACGGGACTTCAAACAAATTTCTAAAGGCATTGCCCTGCATGTCCGTTCTGTTGCGACGGTAGTTGCAGATATATGTCAAAATAGGAGGGATGCAAAACTTTTATGAAGAGATGACACTGTCTGGAAATCAACGTTTGAAAATCCTAATAGTACTGAAAACCAGAACCACATGAGGTGATTCTTATTAAATGCATCGCTTAACAATGGGAACTCTAAACACGTCTTGTTGCTGATTATATTTTTCTAAATTGCATAAATGTTCATAAGATGACATTGGATTAATTGGAATTCAAGTAAAGACTCCAATCACAAAAGTTTCACTGGCATCAGCAAACACAAGATGAAATGCCATAAAAAGTAACTGGGGACTACATCCAATTAAAAGTTATTGTTATTGCTATAATGAGTACAAGTCCTTTCTCATGGAAGCCATTGTCGTGCTTCTTGTAATAAAACATCTACTGCAAAAGATTAATTCATATTATCTAACTAAATTAGCAAGCAAAACAGGTATGACGCCGAACTTCTAGAACAACATTGACAGCAGACTAAATTTAATTTGTATTAAAAATGCTGCCAATGAAATAGTCAGCAAAAAAAACAATATTGTCATCATAGCTAGAGTTTTGGCTCTGTTGACTGTTGTTGGGCTAGCTCTCTCTTCCATGTAATGAAGTCTTATGTTTAAATTGTCATGCCCAATGGACCACTCATTCCATTTGTAGAATAATCCCGATGCATCAACTTTCTGTACGGAAAACTTTAGCCAGTATTGGTTTTTGGTTCTGAAACTCAGTTTTTTCAATCGCCTTTTAAATATTTGATCCAGCGTGAAACATTCAAAATTCTCACTCATTTGCAATCGCAAAAATTTGGAAAATGAAGATACCAAGAAATCTGCCTGTGATGTAAATATTCTTTCCCCCATTTTTCTACCCTTCTTCGATAAAACTAATACAAAATTGTAGAATAAGAAACTACCGTTTACTAGCGCAAACGTTTCTCCGACAGTTAAAATATACAACTTTAGTTCCTCTCCAAATATATTTTGTTGGGAATTGGCGTGCCGATTTTGATTAAAAATGATTCGTAACCGTGATTTACGAAATCCTTAAATGTATTGATTAGCTGTGCTGTTGATGGTTGTGCAGCAGTAATTATGATGGTGAGTGAGTATAAACGCAAAGGAACCAATCATAAACAAATGGCGAGGTTTGAAAGATGCACTGTCAGGAATATTCCCAAGTCCAGCCATTTGGCTAACAACTAATTCAAATTAAAGGTGCTGTTTGTAGAAACTAATATTAGTAAAACTACAGATGACTAACATGCATATCCATACTTCAAGACTATATGGTTCGAAACCAAGTGCTGAACTGCAGAGAATTAGCATTCTGTCTTACCTTCCTCACAAGGTATACAACAGTGTAGAAGTCTAATCTTTCGAATTGCAGTCGATCGGAATAAGTTTCCCATTTACGTTCCAATACAATTGACGATGAACAAGGAGGGTATTTTTCTACTGTAAACGCTGCCCAAAATTTTGAATAGGGATTGGGTAAACTAAACAGTATTTTTGACAGATTACAGTCAATAAAATCTTATTTGGCTTACAAACTTGGGGGCACCGTGAGAATGATCTTAAGTGCTGGGACTACTTGGAGAGAATCGTCCCAATTTGGCAGAACAATATTGCTGCGAAGAATTGTTGAAAGTAAAACCATATATTATGATTTCGTAAGAGTTTAATTTAAGATCGGCAGGGGAACTTGGCTCTTTTCCCACACAAAGATGACAATGACTTATCAATTCGGATTGAACAGATGACTACATTGTACGTGTTGCAATGTCTGTAATTTTCTCGTCTTGCCTTTTTCCATCTCTGATTTTGATGTACCTTAAACAAGGAGGATTCTGGTAGAAACCGTGCTTTGGCAGTTGGTATGGTGTTATAAAAGTATGAGACGTACTCTTCCCAGTTGGAATTCAAGAGAGGAAACTGGCTAGACACGCATGTGGAATGAATGAAAAAAACTGGTGACATTGGAACAAGTGTTAACTTCTCCATTGAAAATTTAAATAAATCTGCAACTTGAGCACGTAGTTTTATTGTCATAAATTTTTTTGGATGTTATTTCGGACTTTATTATGCGGCAAGAATTTAGGGTTTAATGGAGATCGAGACGATTGCGACAAGTAGCTTACAGCGGTTGGCTAGACACGGTAATTAACATTTATTCTCTGTCCCTGTCTAACATTGTGGTTTCAAACCTTTACTTTGGAATCCAATCAAAACGACAACCAAAAAGAAACGATGTACGTTTAGGAAATACTTTTTCGTAATTTGTGACTAGTGCGTCGTCACAAGAATGCATATGCACTTTTAACATGTTCTGAGGACATGCTTTCAATTAATGTTTATTCTTAGAACCCATATCACGTCATAAATAACTAAACACTACATCTGAAACTGCTTAAGAGCTTCGATGTGAATTAAACAAAAGATGCATAAGTTTTCATAATTTTCTGGAATTACAATTTTACCCATTTAGAATTTTTTATTGGGTAATTTCAAATTAATATATTTAGACCGGAGACAAGCTGCCCGACTCGATTCCATCTACGCAGAACGTGTTTGGAAGAAATGCCACAACTTCATACTGGAGGAAGCGTAGTTTATTAGGGTATAGTTTATGGTGGTGCCCGAATCCAGTCGAGCTACATTTTCCCGAGTTCTCAGCATTTGATAATATTTTACTCGTCAACATGTCGTATACTGCACTTACAAAATCCTCATTGTCATTATAGTTTATTAACAGAAACAGATAAAACTGCAACGTCATTATTTTTTGCTGAGGTAAGCTTGGTATATTTTCGACTTATACAAATGCATTAGAAAATCTTTTTTAACTCATACGGGGCAAACTGAGTTTTGTGATTCAATACAAATTCCTCCTAAAATTTTGCAAAGTTTCATATCCGCATGTCTATGAGCATTTAGCTATTCAAATGAAAAAATAATCCGTACATTCCAGTACACCTTCTTGAATCGGCGTGCTTAGTTTTGTTATAAGCCCATTTTATAAATATTAGGCTTCATTAGAAGCTTTTTTACTTGTATTCCTAATGTCAAAATAAATAGTGTAGTTAAAGAAGTCACCTTACATCAGATAATTTTAACAACCTAAAGGCATTCTACCAATGCATTTTTAGCAGACAAAAATAAGCCAACTTTTCATATATCACAGACAAAAATACATGGTGTTACTTCTAAATTGACACCATGTGATGTTTAATTAGATCAAACACAATGGTTTTTATTACACCTTCTCAAACGAAACCAACACTCTATACGACTTATATATGGCATATTATGGGTAATTAAATGCGTCGATCTATATTCGTAAAATTGACTACGCCAAACCACCTTGAAACAAACGAATTATGTACATGAACTTTTCTATTTCGTCTGCTTGAAAAACCAGCCAATAAAATGACAGCACGTCGGTTTTTCAGTTACAGCAAGGTATGACGCACAAGTTGCTTTGTATTTTGCGATGGTGTCTTTATGAAGTGGCATTTTGCAATTGTTTGGCACTATTCCAGACTACACACGTTAATTTTTCTGGGAATTGTTTATCCGTACTTCAGTACCGTTTCATACATGATTGAAGCAAAAAGAACCTCAGTGCAGGAAAAACTGTCAAGTCTTTTGCATCTCTTTCCTACTTTCTGAGCATATTGGTTCAGGTTTGTCTTCACTGTTGAATTTTATAAAGACATTTATAAAGCAAAAAATGAATTCTGTTGAAGCAATGGTCAAAATTAGGATCAAAATTCCGCGCATACGTTCGACCGGTGGCTTAAGTTCAATTGTTGTACGTCTACGTGATCATGAGGCAGGGAAATTGAGCTGGATGCGTGCGATTGAGCGTGTTTCGAGGAGGGTGGTAATTTACCTTTATTTTTTTAAACTCATACGCATTCACCATGCATAAATTAAAAGATTCATGCAAATTTTTAGCTTATTGGTAATAAGATAATAAAAATGTTGACGAGATTCTATTTGCGGGATGTAACTGATAGTGATCGCTTCATGCGGATAAATATTAGTTTGGTAACAGATTACAATATATTTTTTATTCTAGCGACACCGTCTAATTGCGCAGCATGCCTATGCAATCAAGGACAAACGAGGACGTGGTGGCACGAAGTGGTGGTCATTGAAAGCTCCGGTAAGAAATTTAGTTGATAACAGTTTATCTTAATATTGTTAGTAAGCATTCCGTCTCTATCAAAAAGGTACCCATAAGATTAAATATCATGCATTCAAATAATACATAAGTTGAGACATTTACTCTAAATTTACAATATCTAAAATACGAGTTGCACGGTAGTACAATACCTAAGATGATTTTAAAGTTTGAAGTCTTTGATTGATACTTTATACATAAAAACGGCTAATGATAAAACATCTAGGTTCATAAATAGCCTAAGCAGGTTCCTGTTAATGTTACGCTTTTATTAAATCCGTTATTCTAATGAAATAAGGTATTTTTTGACGTTATACTGTTGGGAAAATATAACTTGGCAGTAAGCCAAATGTTTTATTTAAACGTTGAAAATAGTAAAATGTTACTCAGTTTTGATTTTGCTAAACAGTTTGTATATTTTTTCTGTCAAAATAAGTTTCAGTATTCCATGTAAACTGCAAATCACAAAATTTGGGCAGGTAAGTGTTCAACGTCAATCAAAAATTTTAACATTTTCTTAATGCTACGTTTAGCTTCATTTGTTGTTGGATGTTGTTTAAGCGGTGACTCAGCAAAGTTTGATTCCCCGAAATACACCAGTCATATGAAAAAAAACTCTGTAATGCAGAAATAGCAGTGTCTTTAAACGAACTAGTTTGAATTGGTTGTTATTGGCATTTTTGTGTAGGGAAAAACTTATTGTTAGTATATCTGCAAGCAGTGACAAATGGCGGTCGCAAAACAACTGTATTGTATAGTTGAATTTTTATAAGTTCAATATAAGTTAAAACCTAGCAGCGTGGCGCTAAACATATGAATGCAGTTGATATCAAAACAAATGAGACATACCTTTAACTATGTGCACTTCTTGTTTTTTTCCTTATGCATGTTAACTGCTTCTGACAGTATTTGGAAATATTATGATGCTGATCTGCTTTTCGATTAAACGTATGGTCTTAATGTATTTGACACAAAACATTTTCTGAACTGACAACTTATTACATAACTGAATTCAGTCAGCCAGTAATTGTTCGTCTGAGTGGTCGGTCTCTCCATCTGTCTGTTAGCACTCCCCTGGCTACATATTTTAACGGATTTGAATTAAATAACTTGGAATCGTTTCCAGCCAATCGGTTGCGCGATTTAGTTTGTCTGAAATGAGTAATTATGGGTAGTCGGACATTGCTCATTGACTGATTATGTCATCAAGTCGCTTAAAAAGTCTCCCATTTTTAATTTAATGCAGCCCATCAAGTCCTCCTGTATTTACCTCACTCTACTTAAGTTGCTTTTATAAGGTAAAACTGCACAAAGTTTGAAAAAAATTGAATATTCGTGTCTTTTTGCTATTTGATCTTAACAATTTGGATGAGGATAGTCGGGTAAAGGCGATGTCTGAGTAGTCCTTCTATCAATATAGATCGTACGTTTCATATAAAAAATAAAAATATATTGTTTGAAAGATATAGAGGTTACTTTGGTTTAAAAGGGAATAAATTGTGCCCACATTAGTATAAGGCTGTATTTAAGCTATGAACACTAACTACTATTACTCGAGTTTGAACACCTAAAAATCAGGCAAAAAGTCGGGACTTAAAAACGATAATAACTACCAGACCGACTGGGTGGGCCCTGGAAGATAAACAGTAGCTTATTCTGATTCATTCACTCAAACTGTGTAGGAAAGTGTTACCTTAAAATTTTAGCTTCGTCACATACTGCAGCACACACTTAGAACAAAGTTTTGTCAGAAAGTTGGTTTTCCAAATCACCTAAAGGCGTTGTCCATACAGTACGTCACGCTAAATTTTATATTTTTCATTGGAGAACCCCCTCCACCACACTTGTGTCATGCCTAGGCAAACCTACCCCTTCCTATGTCACGTCACGCTGATTGCAAATAGTCATATATTTGTAGTATGTATAGCTCATGTTTATATCGTATTTTATAAATATAAAGGTTATGCAGCTTGTTTGTATACAACAACGTATCGACTTTGATCAAAATTGAGGCTTTGATTTTTAAATTAAATGTTATTACATTAACGGGCAAAAAGAAAACGACAGGCCACCATCTTGAAAACATGCAACCTACATCTAGCTTTATGTGCAGCAGCATAAAAATTTTCAGTGGGACGTGCGCAGGTGGAACACAGAAATGTAAATATCCGGACTAGGATTTTTCCACCAACAGTTAACAACAAAGTAATGAAACACATACTGAATTAAAGTATAATTTAAAGAATGCATGGTAGGTCGAAAGGCTCTCCAATACAGATAACTCTCAATATTAACGTCCATTTTTCTGTGTAATATTCGGTTAAAGTTAAGGTATTTACTACGATTAACGAAATCGTCCGAATTGTAAAAAATATTTACAACCGTCCTTGTGCCAAACTAGTTGGAGGTATTTAAAATTTTGAATCATATAGTAAACAGCCTGCTTTAAATTAATGATTTCTCGGGAAAAGTTGTGTTTGAACTTGCCGGAGGAAAGGATCCTTATTGAAGGTACTAATGTAATTTATTTGTCTAGTATGCTGCAATTGTTTGTAAAAATCGCATGGCCTTTCGAATGTGACATTACGCGAGTCAATGAAAATATTGGTTTTAAACAACAAGCAGTCAAACTTTCCGTCCCAACTTCGCGTCATCTTTATAGCTCGTGCAAATTGGTCAACGTATAGCCTGACCGTTTAATATGGACGTGAGTGGCATAAATTAAAAAGGCTAAACTATATAAATGTGTTTAGGTTAGTAATTAACAAAATTTAAAAGCACAGTAAAATAAGCTAAGCGTTAAGCTATGAGTCAGACCATTTGGACAACCCTTAGTTTGTCGAAGTTAAGGTTCCCAGCTTTGGGGACTAAATTAATTTTGTATTGTGCCAACGGGCACCTAGGTTGATAATCTGTCTGTATTGTGCGAAGGGCTTTTTCATAATTTTACACCCTTAAAATACAAATGTCTGCCATAGTAATCGATCAATTCGAATGAATTTACTGTCCAATGAAAGGTCAAGCAAAAAGCTACAGATCTGGGTGAGCACAATGATTTACCATCACGTATGTTAAAGTTGCAGTCAATAGAGTAATACCGAAAAAAATCGTGAATTTTAGAAAGTAGCAAAATGTCGAATACAGATTATTGACAATTAATTCCTCCGAATAGCTTTAAGGCTTTAAGCTTGGTGGCGTAAGGGTGGAAAATGGTCCCTATTAAGTGTCATGTCATAAGACGTTTTAAAATTTTGATTGAATCTATCTATGATGGATGGAAGCTAACTTTTTCTCGAAATAAAAATGAAATTTTTAAGGGACCCAGTTTCGAATTAATTTTGAAGTTGCTAAGGTTAAAAATCCCGTAGAATCTCGTAGAAAGAAGAGTGAGTTGGCGCGCACAGATTTTTACACTTTATACCTTAAAATGCTCACCAGAACATCAACTCACAGATGTTAATCCTAGATCAGTGGGATTTTTTGTAACACAGTAAAAACGCTGCTTTTCCACGAAAAATAAAACTTTGCATCTCCGATCAACGGGTTTTTATAGTATACCGATAGACATTGTACCACTTAGCAAAAGCCCACAGTTTGGCTTTGGGGTAAGTTGAGACAACTGTACTGGGTGAACTTAGAAAAAAGGTGTATAAGATCACCAAATCAATGATTTTGGCTGTCCTGTCGTAGGTAAACATCTGAAAGTCATTTTAAACGTTTATTGCGTTTTTTTTCTCGAAGTCGCCCAACTCGACTTCCAGGATTGATAACTTCAAAGCTCAATATCTTGGGTCGCAATGGTCCGATTTTCATAATTTTT